>OX451740.1:843127880-843407880 GCA_948472305.1 Vicia faba
TGTCAAAGACAAAACTATGACACATGAGATTGGGTCATGTCAGTGAAATGGGTCTTGTTGAACTAGAGAAACAAAATCTACTTGGTTGAGACAAAATCGAAAAGCTGAAATTTTGTGAACCCTGTGTATTTGGAAAATATTACAGAGTGAAGTTAAACAAGGGAAAATAAATAACACATGGATACCTTTATTACATCCATGCTGATCTTTAGGGGTCTGCAATGTCTCCTTTACATTTAGGTGCAGAGTATTTTCTCTCCATAGTAAATGATTATTCTAGAAAGTTGTGGATATTCATTCAGAAATCTAAGGATGAAATTTTTGAAGATTTCAAAAGTTGGAAGACTCTTGTAGAAAATTAAACTGTCTGGTAGGTTAAGAGGTTGAGTACCGACAATGGTCTTGAATTTCATAATGAGGCTTTCAACAATTATTATTTTGTGTCTAGTATTGATCGGGACTTTATGAGTCTATTGGGATACTAACTGCAAGTATACAGTTTAGTCGTTCTAGTTTTAAATGATTATCGAACCCACAGAGACTGAGGATCAATCGCATATGATCTAATGCTACAATTTGTTTAACTAAGCGATGAATATTTAGATTTAGGGGGGAAATGGTTTAATTAAAAATAATAGTAATAGTTATACCGGTATGTGATAGTCGGACTTTGGGAATTCAGTGAATCGCTTGGCCTATAAAGTATTTAGGTAAAAACAAATTGTTTAAAAACCTGAGACGTACACTCTCGTGTTCATGAAATAAGTCATGCTACTAAACCTAGTGGATGCACTTTAAATTTAATAACACTTTTTGAAAACAATTTGAGTTTAATTAATTTATTAAAACACTCTCGTGTATTTAAAAATTAATGTTTCGTTACCACTATCTAGGTCGAACACCAACTCTCGCGTGCAGGTTCTTGCCTTAATCAATTTCCCACTCTCGTGGCAAAATCGTGTTAATTATCTTCTCACTCTCGTGACAAGGGTAGTTAAATTAAACATGGGAATTGGAAACCAGAAATTGTTTATAAATGTTTTTAGCCAAGTTATCACTGAATTCCTTTACTTAGGAGTCACATAGAGGTACAATTAATTTAGCCGGACATAATATATTTAATAGCTATGTGTGATCGGTGGATCTGGAACTGACTGTTTAACGCTGGTTCGCGAAATGTCGCGGAAGCAAGAGTCGCCACCGTCTTTTATTTTCTCCAAATGGAAAGGACAAAAGCACAGAAAAATTCCTTAAAGAGATTGCTCTCGGTTCGGGAGGTAGGTTATAGAAAGGGAAGGTGTTAGCACCCTTTCTATCCATGGTTATCCATGGGCTCTTGGATACTTGCTCATTTGTGTTTTCAAAAATGGTTTGTTTGCTTTTCAACTGTGGGTTTTAAAAAGTTTCTTTGAAAAATTTCAGTTCGACTCATACGTCAGAGTGTTTGAAAAATTTGCTTTGAAAGCTTTTGAAAATGTGTTAGTGAAAAGATGTTTTGATTTGTTTGAAATTTGAGCAAGTATCCTTGAGAACCTACCTACCCTAAGGAATTCGTCTGTGTAGATGTCCTTTAAAGTAGTGCCATCCCACCATTGAGAGGTAGGTAGCACCACCGTTGGAGGTGTTCGGGTCAATTCGAGGTTCGGGACATGGTGATCACCAGAGCAATGGGAAGACACCTTAGAAGCTACCCTCATGCCAGGTTCCCGGATCATGAGGACTTACTAAGACGTCCTCTACTCGACGACCACCTTTCGAAAGGCAACAGTGAGGCGTACCCTAGGGGTGGTGTGTGCGATTCGTGTGTCGTTTTCATTGATATTTGTCTTGTCATGTTTGTTATGATCTACGCTTGATTTTAATTAGGACATTCATTCTTGCATGCTTTTTAACAGTTATAAAGTTGCGGGAAAATAAATCTAAACTATTACAAAGGGCGCGGGTCCACATCGCCAAAATTAAACCGGACCCGATTTGACAGAAAATAAATAAAGCAAAAGTAAAAGTGCGAAAAATAGAATCGTTACATCGCTTTGGGAGAATTACATAATTATAATAAGCAATAAAGTAAATGCGCGAAATAAAATAATTAAAACAATGGGCGTTGGACCCTTTTGCAAAAAATTAGATTTAATGAGGAATTAGAATTAAAAAATGAAAATTAAGTGTTTTGGTATTTTTGTGTTTTTTAAGATTTAAAGGAAAAAGAATTAATTAAAACTAAAAATTGGATATAAACCCTAATTCTAATGTTTTTTAAGTTTATTAAGAAAATATTGAAGTTTTTAACCAATTTAAATCTAAGTTAATTTATATACAATTAATTATGAAAATCAATAAAATAAACATTATTATTGTAAAAAAGGGGAAAATTAAAAAGGAATAAAAAGAATTCATTAAACCTAAATTCTATACTTTTTTGGATTTTTTGGTTATTAAAAGAAATTAAAATTGTAACCTAATTAAAACTAAATTAATTTACATGTTAATAATTTATAAAAAAAAATAATTAAATAAACATATATCATATTTTTGCCTTTTTCTGATTTTTATGATACTTTTCATGTTTTGTAAAAATAATTATTAAATTAAAACAACAAAACAAGTAAAATAATAATTTAAGGAAATATAAGAAAAATAAATAAAACTAGCAAACCAGGGGGGGGGGGGGGGTAGCCCCAAATTGGAGGTGTTGATCCAAAGGTCCTGGCCCAATATGCAGTAGCCTGTTGACTTTCCCAATTTGTGTGTCACAAGGTTGACTTATGCCCATAGTGCGTTTCAATCCTGAGCCCTGGATCTGCATCTCCTGGATACGTGGACAATGATCTTTGAGCGTACATGAAGACCTTCAATGGAAGCGCTGCATAGGAATATTAATGGAAAAATAATATTGGGGATTACGCAGACCTGGGACTCGAACCCAGGTCTTGGAGGTTGTATGCATCACGTGTTGCCAACTGAGCCACTAAATGTCAATTAATATATTATGGTAAACAAATAACAAAAAGCAAAACCAACGCGTAGTGGAGAAAAACGCGCGCAATTTAAACCAACGAATCACAGCGTGCCATGTCTTCGTCTTCCTCGCGTACCTGAAAAATAAAACACAATAGCAACGGTTTTAACGCGTTGCTTTAGGCATGCTATGGGAAAATAGCGAATAGGGCTATAGTGGTCATAAATTCATCGCGAAGGTCAAGCTTTCTTCGTCTTGATGAGCTGATTGCAATGGTGGTACTGGGATGGTCTAATTTTTCCTCTAGTAAGAACCCCTAATTTGAAGCTCACGAAACCCTAATATTCAGTCATGGTGTAATCTCGTATAGCACAGAAAAACGCAATTAAAGGTGTTAGTTAGCTTCAAAAACTCACAATAAACATGAATCAATAAATAAAAATGGCAAAGAATGTATGAATCATGATGTACGATTCCAAAAATTTTGAGATGCAGTCTGAGCTTTATCTACCAATTCCTGGAGCTTTACTTTTTGTTTGTGATTGGCACACGTTCATAATTACCCAAGGAAGCTAATGGGATCAAGATTAGGGCTTGAATCGACCTCTAGAGTTGATTTCAGTTTTGAGTTTTTCAAGCAATTTTTCAAGTTTGTCCTAGCCTCTTATGCGCAGCTTTCATCCTCCTAGCATTAGGTTTTGATTCCTGATCATATAGTGAAGGCATTAGGTTAAGAAAATTGGATCAAATCTCTTCCATTCATTGTTTTCAATATTTGATTTCCTTATATCTTTTCCATATCTTTTCCAAGTTATTTTTGCACAAATCATATCCCAATGCTCCAAATCTTTCCAAATTGGCTTAGGCACGAATTATTGAGCCTAAAATGTGTACAAAAAGATTCATTAGGTCAAGTTAGATATTTTCTATATATTTAAATAATTTAAATGAATTAATATTAATATAAATTCAAATAAATAAATAAAAATTGAGAAAATACTTCCCTTTGGGCCTAATGGTCGTGCATAGGCTTGGCATGAAGAAACTTGGAAGAAAAATGGGCCCATTAGCATTTTTGGATCATTTGCATCAATGTTGACTTTCCAAAATTCCCAAAAATTTCCCAACTTCCACAAGGCATAACTTGCTCAATTTTTAAGCTTTGCACTTGTTCTTGGACATTTTGGAAAGGTCTTTGAGTCCTTTAACCAATGCCTTTGGTCCCATGTCATTTTGATTTACCAATATCAAGTTATGGCCTTTGACTTAAAGTCCCTTTTTGTTGACTTTTGAAAATGACCTATAATGTTGAAATTGATAACTTTTTGTGAGAGCATTTCTTGGACTTGGAATATGAAGATGAGTTGTAGGAAATGTCTTTCTCTTCAAAATGAGCTTTGGATAGAATTTTTCTGATAATCCATGTGAAAGTTATGCCCTGGTCAATTTCAGTTGACTTTTTCAGCTGTCCAAATATAGTAACTTTTGCATCTTTGATGATTTCTGAGCCAAATTTTGAGAATCATGATCAAGCATTGATCAAATGATGTTTGTGGCTTCAAAATGATATGTTGACCAAAAATTTGAACTTTTGACTGTCAAATGACCATTTTGCCCCTACAGTTGACTGTAGTGCAATCTAGGGTTTTGACTGTGCAATTTTGAGCTGAATGCCTTGAAACTTGATATGAGGATACTTGGCCATCTTTGTAGGCATATGAGACTTGATTGGGCCCTTGAAAGCTTCTTTTCTTTGATCAGAACACAAACCCTAGTTTTGACTGTATAGGAGACAGTTGCACTGCACAACCCTTGGGGAATTTTATGACTTGGCTTGGCAATTTCTTGAAGCATATGGGAGGGCAAATTTTGGGGTACAACACTATGCAATTTAAATTATAATCCATAAAAATAAATGACATATCACAAGAAATGAATAAATATTAATTGCAATAAAAAATCTGGAAATAACGTTGCTATGGTAATCTTGGATGTTACAATATTCCTTGCAGCTCAATCGAAATCAATAAACTGTGTTAATTCTTAAATGAAGAATTAACACTCTAAAACTAATGCTGGAAATAGAAATTACAGTAGTGTAGAAAAAAAACTCTAAAACAAGAAAATAGAATAATTGCAGGAAAGTATAAATTTGGTTCTGGGAGAAATTCTTCGACCCTCATCCATTGAACTACCACATATATATAGAAGAAGATTTTTACAGTTGAGAAAAACTTGGAAAAGCTTGAGTGGAGGAAGACCCGGATGCATGGTTACTGAGTGGAGGAAATATAGGAGGAGAAAAACTGTCCTAAATGTTGCCCACATCTCCACTAATTCATAACGTTTCCCTTTAAGCGTGTGACGGTCATCACAAGGGGGTGACGGTCGTAATACGCTTAAATAGCGCATTACGCTCGTCAATGATGTGTGACGAGCGTTCTTTCTAGTTGTGGAGGCGTTACGGTCTTCACAGGGTGTGACGGTCGTCACAGCTACAAAATCTGCAGACTTTGCAGATTTGGTTCTTTCTCTTCTGTTTCTTGGTTAGCTTCCTTCATGTGGTCCTTTTTCACTGATTTGAGTTGACAAATGTTGTACCTGTGAAAAGACACAAAAACTCGGAATAATTGGGAGTTAAACGACTCAATGTATTATGAAAATCGATAGAAAGTGTAGTAATTATATGATACGATTTCTCGTTATCAAATTCCCCCATACTTAAACCTTTGCTTGTCCTAAAGCAAATAGTCATTCGAAAGATCGGACAGGTTTTGTCAAGCGCATATGCATGACATACCTTCGATTTTTAAAGCAATTTCAGGAAATCCTCGTCAGTTCGGCCAATACTTGAGTGAAACACTAAAGATACATTAATGGCACAAGCAATAAGCTTAGTCATAGGCTTACATTTCAAACGAGCTATCCAACAGTTCCGTTATAATTCTGCCCAGAGTTCCTCGTATCTATTTCACCCGGTTTCGTTCTGGAGCAATCACATTAAGCCCTTTGTCTTAGCACGCACGTAGTGGAGTAACCGGTTAGTGACTTTGATCCTTTAGCACAGGGTCTGGTACACGGATGTGGCAACCCTACATATGTTATCCAAATTGGAGGTTATGGGGGATCGGGCCATAACACGCCATACCGAGTTCAGAACCAGATACCTCTGAACCAACCAACACTGGATTCCTTTGTTATTTGCTCAACTCTTATATGTGACCGTATATTTTGGTGCACAAAATTTCTTTTCTTTTAGCAGCGAGATAGGAAGGATATTTTAATGATCAGGCATCAAACACTTATATTCATCGATTCTCCACGTGGTTTGTGTCAAGACGGTGCTAACTGCTAGTATAAACTACTAGGGGTTATTGTAGAACTAAAAACTCCAGATATCGGTATAATGGTTATTGAAACGGATCGCGTAAGAAGGAAGTCTACAGTGTCATAACCGTATCGATCTTGTTATGTCGTTTTCGGCTTCCTCAATTGGGATTTCGTTAAAATAGGTATGTCGGGCTAATGCGAAGATAAAAATTTTCGGTATGGCTAAATAAAGCGAATAATTTGAATCGAGACATATCATAAAAATTTACTAGTTTATAAAAGATGGAAAGGTACCTCTCCCACACTAAATCCGACATTGTCCTCAATGTTGCGGTATATAGGCGGGGAAGTACAATTACAAAAACAAACGGAAAAGAAATGAAACAGAAAAAATAATAAACTACATAGAAAATAAAGAAAACTACTGGTGACCACGTCCTCTACTCCTAGTGCGAGAGCATCTGGTAGGAGTGGCTTCTGTGTCAGTATCCTGGAAACCAAGGGTGCTGACGTCCAGCCTTAAGGCGTTTAGCTCTGACAGGGCCTCATCCAACCTCTCATTCATGTTCCGCTGTCCAGTCAAGATCTGAGCGTTTTGAGCGCATAGATACTCATATTGCTCATGTTGTCTTCTTTCAAGCGCTACGCTCATTTTATTTTGCATATGAATGGCGCGGAGGACCTCTTCAAGAGTAATAGGAGGTGGTGCAGATGAGGGTCCTGGAATGTCGTGGACGGGAGGAGCACTATCCAAC
This sequence comes from Vicia faba, assembly GCA_948472305.1. NCBI lineage: Eukaryota > Viridiplantae > Streptophyta > Magnoliopsida > Fabales > Fabaceae > Vicia > Vicia faba. The sequence goes on from OX451740.1 coordinate 843,134,925, forward strand.
TCTTCTTGCATTTCGTCTGCGGGGGATGCAGGCTGGTATTCATGAGTAGGAGCACGCCCCGCGGGAGCTGCAGGATCGAACAACCAGTTAGCTCAGTTTCGTGGATCGATTCGGTCCATGCAAGGAAAAGTGATGTTATGATAAACAGTGTTTCTGATCACAGGGTGGAATCTGCCATCCCCCCGCTCATAAATGAGATGTGCGGCCTTGCAGTGATCCAAGGTCAGCAAAGCCGGTGCCATAGAAGGCATATCCGCGAGAGCAGCACCATAGTTCAGAGCTATGGCAAGTGAAGTGACCAACCCTCATAAATAAAAGGGTTTCCCGCCTCTAGCACAAATAGAGTGAATGTGAGCCAGTAAAAACGGGGCGACATTGATCTTTTGCCTGGTGAATGCGCAATGCATGAAGAAGAGCTCCTTGGAGTTGAGCTTGTGGTTGCTGTCATGGGAGAAGATGGTGTTGTTGAGGATGCGGTGGAAATAGCGGATAGCCGGATTATGAATGTGTGTGGCGTTGAGGTGGTCGTAGGATCCGGCATGAATGTTCGTCATACTGTGCCATAAGTTAAAAGCTTCCTCACCGAAATTATCCGGCACCCGGAGATGGACACCTTCATCAGAACAGAAACCTAAAAGGCGTGCAATGTCGGTTTGGGGCAGTTGATGCTCAATGCCAAACATATGAAACTTGGCCATGCCTGAGAGTTGGTTTGTGGCACCAGGGGGAGTAATTTATGCAAAGGAACTCAGAAACTCAAAGGTGAGCGTTTCATAAATGGGTTGCAGTTCGCGGCACAGGTTCCATAAGTTCACGTTCTGTAAAAGTTATCGGACGCTGTCTAGCAGTACCAAATTCCTCAAACAATCAAGGTCAACATACGGTGTAGGTTGTAGACCGTGGCGTTGAAACACAAGGAATTTGATTCGTTGGGTTTCACCTTGCTCGCCGGCTCTGAAAGTGAGATTGGGGATTTGCTGTTTGTTGGTCGTAGTGCATGCAAAAGATTTAATCGTGAAAATGGTTTGGAATGTGGATTGAGTAGTGGGTTGATGGAGTTTAAGTGTTGGAGTGTTGGAATTTGAGAGAAAATTTGAATGGGTACTGTTACGGATTTGGGAAAAAGGGAAGAATGAATGGAAAGTGGAACGACTTCTGTAATAGCAGAATCTGCTATTGGGCGTGCGTGACGACTGTCACAATGGGCTGACGGGCGTAACACGGTGAAACGCGTGTTACACTTGTCATGGGGACGTTACGATCGTTACGGGTGCCAAGAGTCATAATTATGAAATGGAAGAAACAATATAATTCCAAAACATTATAACACATTAATTCAACACATGCAGAGTATTTCCAACATACATCGTATAACAAAATTTTTGCAAAATGATAATATGAACATTGAATAGAATATTTGATGTAACACACAGTAAATTTAATGAAAATGAAAATAAACTAAAAATGAAAATAAACTGAAATTGAAATAAATGTATGTTTCTAACAGGATTTTAAAAACTGTAAAGAGTAAATTTGTTTAAAATAAAATCATAAACTGCCTAGAAGCATAAAACACAAGGTAAAAATAAGTGTTGATTCTGCTGCTTCATCCCAGTCGCGTCTTCAAGTCTTCGAAAGTTGCATGTATGTGATAAAACTACTCCAAAGTAATATCAGTTAAGCCTATCACGTCCATACGCATACCCTTCAACTCGTTCTTGATTCCATTGATGTCCGTCTGGTAAAAGTCCAGTGTAGAAAAGATCTTATTCAAATTTTTAGCATATTCTCCTTTTGTTGTTGCAGGGGCATCAACATCCTCTACGATGTTGTTACCATCATGGTAACCAGAAGGGGTCTTGGGGTCACTCTCATCATACATTGTGGTATCATAAACTTGGTAGGATTGGGGTCTCTCAGGTGTCGAAGGGTGGACGAGAGGGTTAAGCTCATACAACCAATTGTCGCGATTGTGGGCACTTGTTTTGGCATGGTTAGGAAGTGTAAATACCGTGACTACTCCATCCCTTATCAAGTATTCGAAGGGGGCAGGACCTAGATTAACTATTATTCATAGGTGGAAACAAAAATCAATGTTCATTGGGCGGATTGAACCAAATTGTGTGAACCTATGTAGTTGGTATCTAAGGCCGAGGGCGTTAGCAATTATTGTAACCAGGCCTCCTATGATGATTTGCTCGCTAGGGTTCTCAGAAATATGGGTAAATGTCAGCATCAAGAATGGCACTGCATTTACAGGTCGGCCCTGGGTCAAGCACTACAGCAAAAATATCTCATCTTTAGATACGGCAGTGCGATTCTGTTCTTTTCCGAAAATGGTATGTGCTAGAATCTTATGGAAATAGCGGATAGCGGGGTTGTGTATTTCATTATTATCCATGCTATCCAGCTCAGGGTGGTAGTTCCCGGTTAAATTCCCCCAAAAATAGTCTAGCTAGGGAATCCTAGAAGGTCGGCTAATTCTTTATGGGTGTAAGCAAATTCAATACCAAATAACTTGAAGGCTATAAATCCCTTTCTAGTTCCGAAACCGCGCTCGGGTATATGAACTAAGGAGCTCAGAAACTCAAGGGTGAGCTCGCGGTATGTAACAAACCTAGATTTAATGTGGGCTCTTTCCCACCCCAGCTGGCTAAACAGATAATGGACACTATCCTTAATGCCTAAAGTGTCCATTGTGGGTTCATCATAATATAAGGTCATACCAATATTTATGTGTGATAATTCCTCAAACCTCCTCATTTGGTTCCTGCCTCTAAAAATGGTTTCCATAGAATATAGTAAAGGGATGGAAGCAAATCAGGGGATAAGGTAGGATAGAAAAAGACTTTTTTCAGAAAACCTGTAAAGTTGTTTGAAAATCAGCAGCAGTTGTATAAATTTTTTTTAGAAAAGATGAAAAAGAAAATAATGAAAATAATGCTTTAAAAGAAACGAATATAGAAACGGAATAGAAAATCAAAGATAAAAACAAACAAAAATAATAACAAAAACAAACAGGTGGGTTGCCTCCCACGTAGCGCTTTGTTTAACGTTGATAGCTCGACGGCTCAGGAGTGCAAGCACTCATGGTGGTTCTCTCGAGGATGACTTTTCAGTTGAACTTTCAGTAGTTGTCATTTTCCATGGCCACTTATCAAGCCATCTCACATATCCATCACCTTTTATTTTCTTTCTTTTGTGGGGTAGTGCATTCTTCTGAACTTGTGGTGGTGGTTCTGGATCTATCCTAAGTATCAACTTTTCAAGTTTGGGCTTAGTGATTTCATCCACCACCTCAAAGGTTAACCTTACCCTCTTAACGCTTATAGTATCCCTAGTTTTATGGTCCTCTAATTTTCTCTTTTTATGCAAGACTTCAAACAAGGGTGCATTGGTGTGGATATTTTCCAATACCTTCATATACGTTTTAGAGTTGGAGTCTATCTGAGCTTCCATAAAACTTTTCGAGAAGGGAATCAGTGGGGAATAGGTGAAACCACCAGCCGAAAACACAGAGCCGCCACCGAACTTTATTTATCCCGAAGGAAGGGGAAATATCGATAAAACCACAAGGGAATGGATAAGATGGTCTTGCAACCAAGAGAAAGGGTAAGGGAGTCAGTTATGCAAGGGGAAGGTATTAGCACCCCTCACATCCGTTGTACTCAACGGGATCCATTTTGTTTGCTTGTCTTAAAGGGTGGGTTTATCTACAACTATGCTTGCTTAAGGGGAAATGAAAGGTTTTTGATTATTGCGTTCGTGAGGGTTTCGCGACCCTTTGCCTACGTATCCAATAAAGGAATCAGAACACTGTAGTTCCTCTAGAAAAAAAGTTGATTTGTTTGTGTTTTTTAGTGGGAGACATTAACGCACGCATTCTAGCAATAGACACGGCCGGTATCGCGGTAGAACAAAGATAACATTCCCTTGGGGGGAGTTTTGATTTGTTGAGTGTTTTGCGGGTTTTAAGATATATTCAAGTAATGATTAAAGAGTGTTTTTGGATTTTTTTGGTTTGTTTACTTGTTGATTTTATCTTGCCATACATGCCTAATTACTAGCATTTGTACAAAGTAAATAAAATGCAGAAAGATAAAATCCTATGCTATTACAACCATATCAAAAGGCATAAAAAATATGAAGGAAAAAATAAGATAAAAGTAAGAAAAATGAGTGTCTTTCGACCCAGGCAGTAGCAGCCTTCGACTTGCATTTTGTTGGCCTCCTTCGATTGGGGCTAGCACCAGTGAGGTCATGGCCTTCGATTAGGGGCTGGCACCAGTGAGGTTCTGTCCTTCGATTGGCGTGGAAGTCAGTGTATGGTGAAGCCTTCTGGTTCTGCCTTGTTGCCTTGTTGTCTTCTTCGACTGGAAGTTGAAAGCAGTGAGGGAATGCCTTTCGACTGAGCCTGGAAGTCAGTGAAGGCATACTTTTCGTTTGGGCCTAGAAGTCAACATGGTTTTCCTCCTGGTTGTCTCTTTCGTTTGACTTGGAGAAAGAGGATAGAAGCCAGAAGCTTCGTTTCCTATTTCCTGTTTCCTATTTCTTTCATTTCAAGCATTAAATGGCAACATGGCCTGAGGCCATGCTAGTATTTGTCTTGTAAACAATTTAATAGTTAAAGCAAGTTCAGGTAATCAAAAAGCAAAACGAAAGGCTTAACTCTAAAAAATATGTTAAAAAGGGTGGAAACGAAATGAACAATGGTATGTACATGTTTCAAACGAAAGGGAAAATTACTATGCCATGGAACGAAAAGTTCAAAGGTAAGAATAACTTACCTTGCTTCAAGCCTTGAATGGATGTGGGTTTCGAACTTGAACTACTACCCGGACGTTTCTGGAATTTGAAGAGTAGTCACAGGGGGTTCTCTTTTGGTTCGAAGAGTTGTCACAAAAGGTTGTCTTTGAGTTTGAACAAACTTTTATGTGTGGGGTGTTCTTCAGAATCGAAAGAGGTGAGTGTTTGGGATTTTGGGTTTTTTTTGATATCTCAAGTGTTGATGAACTTGAGAGTTTTGTTGTTGTTTGAGAAAATTTGGGGGATTCGTTCCTCTGGTCCAAAGATCCTCCCTTAAACATGTGTTGGAGCCTCTTATTTATAGGCAAAGTTGACTGAAGCTTTTGGAGGGAAAACAAAATAATTTGAACAATTTGAGTAAACTGCTCTTTGTATCCTTTGAGGGACAATGCTTATATGCCAATTTGGTGCAAGTATGGGAGCAGTGTGGCAGGACTGCTTTGTAGCAGTTTTTTTCCTGTGTTGTTTTGGCATCTTACAGCAGGCATTGGAGCAGCAACAACAGATTTTTGGAGTGTTATATTTGGATATTTGTCCAAGAATGGTATTATCCAATGAATAAACTTTCGAACCCTTAGGAAATGTATCACAAACTTATGTAAGCCTCTGATTATGTAAAGATTTGGAAGCAGCTTAGCATTGAAAATGAGACTTGGTCTTGAGTCGAATGCAGGAATGAGATCGAAACACACTTGTTCGAAGGAAGCCTTTCCCTCAGTCGAAGCTTGTGGTCGAAACAAGCTAATGCCCAATCGAAGCTTATATCGAAGAAAACATACTGCCAAATCGAAAGCTCATGCTCGAAGGAAGCATATTGCCCAATCGAAGCATGTGGATTGGAACAAACATAAAGGGAGTCATTGTCTTGTGTCTTTTTACCATGAGGGAAGTTCCTGGCTCCTAAATTGAAGGGCGCTTTTTCAAGGGAAGCAAGAACTTAGTCAAATCTTGTATGAAGATACCTCTTGGCTCAAACGAAACTTGTATGAAGCAAAGTATGCAAGGGGCCCTTGGTGCAAGTGGATTCGAAGGATGCATAGAGATGGTTACTTTGTCCCATCGAAACTTGTCCAAACGAAGCAAGCATGCAGGCAGCAAACTTGTCCAGTCGAAGCAGGTTTGTAGGCAGTAAACTTGTCCAAATCGAAGTAGGCTTGCAGGAAGCATGCTTGGTGAATCGAAAAGGTTTCCTTGCAGGGGGCATGGGTGGCCAACATGTCATGGCCTGTGATTGCAATCATGTAGGCAACACACTTGTCCAATTGAAAGGTTGAATCGAAGGAGGTTTCAAATCCAAACGAAGGATGTACCTAAACTTGCATTCGAAGGAGGCTTTAAGTTCAAAATGAAGGACATGCCCAAGTTGCATTCGAAGGAGGCTAAGAGTCAATCGAAGGGTTCTGAATTGAAGGAGATTTCATATCCAAACGAAGGATGTACCTAAACTTGCATTCGAAGGAGGCTTTAAGTTCAAAATGAAGGACATGCCCAAGTTGCATTCGAAGGAGGCTAAGAGTCAATCGAAGGGTGCTGAATTGAAGGAGGCTAAGAGTGAATCGAAGGGTGTTGAATCGAAGGAGACCTGCTTTCCTCCAAATTTGTCAAAATAATATTTTTATCTGTTTTCTCTCTTTTTGACAGTTTCCTTTTAATTTTGGTACTGGAAGATCCCAATGAACTTATGCAAACTTAAACCCTGAGAATCCTTGTGAGAAAGGCCTAATACACTGAGCTTTGAGCCACCCTCGAGGCAGGCGACAGAAAAATCTCCACAGAAACCAAAAACTCGAAACCCTAGCATCTTGACCAACACACATAGGGAAATAAACCCTAATCCAGGCTCTGACAAAATTAAGCGAGAACCAACCTTGTAACGTGATGACAAAATTCGATCCATGATCCACTAATCGAGAACCAGATGCGCTTCCTTTTTACCTGATAAGAAAACCTCAAAACAAGATTAGACAAAAAGAGGGCGTAGCCCTAATACTTCAAACCAAAGCGCCTGATTCCCTGAGACGCGGGATATGCAAATGACTGAATGATAAAATGATGAAAATGGAATGCAAAGTTCAAAGCCAGACAAGAATAAAAGAGATAGGGCAAATTTGGGGTACGACAGCTGCCCCTATTTAATCGTCTCAAACCTGAAGGCGAGATTGGCGCCAGCCTTTCGAGAGTTCAAGGTGGAAGATGATTAAATACCAAGACTCGAAATTTGCCCTGGAGAGATGGTGTAAGTGTTATTCATTGGTGTGGATGTCTGCTGGAGAAAGACAAACTGGTCTTCTGGTGGACTGATCATGATGGATAAAACATAGTTGAAAGAGGGTAGCTCGTACTGGGGTAATGGTGCCAATACAAGGTTCTTAAGGGAGTAGGCGGTAAAGTGACTAAATGGATATGGTTGACGATGTCGTGATGATTGAAAGTAGAATTACTTGACAAAATGATAACTTAAATGCAATGAGTAGAATTTGATGACGACGGAGAATCTATCAAGCAGTATTTCACGATCCAAAAAGAAAGGTAAAGATAATGGATAAAGATCAGCGTATAATCTATGACCTAAGAGAAAAGTAAAGACAACGGGTAAAGATAGACGTATGATCTATGACCCAAGAGAAAGGTAAAGTGAGGGTAAGACCTACGAGCGACTTACGACTCTATAATATATAACGTGAGGGTAAGACCTACGAGCGACCTACGACCCTATGAAAGATAACGTGAGGGTAAGACCTACAAGCGACCTACGACCCTATGAAAGATAACGTGAGGGTAAGACCTACGAGCGACCTACGACCCTATAATAGATAACGTGAGGGTAAGACCTACGAGCGACCTACGACCCTATGAAAGATAACGTGAGGGTAAGACCTACGACCCTAGCAAAGATAACGTGAGGGTAAGACCTACGAGTGACCTATGACCCTATGAAAGATAACGTGAGGGTAAGACCTACGAGCGACCTACGACCCTAGTAAAGATAGCGTGAGGGTAAGACCTACGAGCGACCTACGACCCTATTAAAGATAACGTGAGGGTAAGACCTACGAGCGACCTACGACCCTATGAAAGATAACATGAGGGTAAGACCTACGAGCGACCTACGGCCCTATGAAAGATAACGTGAGGGTAAGACCTACGAGCGACCTACGACCCTATGAAAGATAATGTGAGGGTAAGACCTACGAGCGACCTACGACCCTATGAAAGATAACATGAGGGTAAGACCTACGAGCGACCTACGACCCTATGAAAGATAACGTGAGGGTAAGACCTACGAGCGACCTACGACCCTATGAAAGATAACGTGAGGGTAAGTCCTACGAGCGACCTACGACCCTATGAAAGATAACGTGAGGGTAAGACCTACGAGTGACCTACGACCCTATGAAAGATAACGTGAGGGTAAGACCTACGAGCGACCTACGACCCTATGAAAGATAACGTGAGGGTAAGACCTACGAGGGACCTACGACCCTATGAAAGATAACATGAGGGTAAGACCTACAAGCGACCTACGACCCTATGAAAGATAATGTGAGGGTAAGACCTACGAGCGACCTACGACCCTATGAAAGATAATGTGAGGGTAAGACCTACGAGCGACCTATGACCCTATGAAAGATAACGCGAGGGTAAGACCTACGAGCGACCTACGACCCTAGCAAAGATAACATGAATACTGAGAGTTGGGGGGAGTACGACGTACTGGCACCATGGTTTATTTTAGTTGATAGTGTAATAACAGATGTTAGCTGGAAATTATGAGGATGAAATTCTTTGTGAGGATGTTTTGTTGATTTGGGATTGATCTGGCTCAGGTTTTATATGCATTTGAGGTGTGACATGATGATCCATGGATATGCTGTGCATTTGAGGATGCAGTGCAGTATGTCGTGATGATTATTGTATGAAAAATATCAAAAACTCATTGGGATCTGTTGCCCGTCATCTTGAGATACTAATATGGACTAGTGCTCGAAATCTGAGAGAAAATAGTTAGCCTTGTCGAGTTCACTAGGGGTTAAATCTTGTTGAGGAGGAGTAGCTTGATCTGACTTTCTTCACCTGCTAGACTGCTTATGAATGACTGAATAGAGACATGGATCTCATAAAATTCCCTAAGTTTTCTCTATTGCCAGGGAGGAAAGGGGTCCCGTCTGACTTTCCTTACTTCACGAACCACTTGGGGATTAGGAGATGGACATTAGTGTCTTCAGATGCCCCGAGTTCACTTTATTGCTGGGGAGTTGCGTGTTTAAACATCTGCAGGGAATGATGATGATTCTGAGGATGTTAACTGAACCAAAGTGAATGTCATGACGCTTTTAGCTTGATTGAATTTGTACGGATGTCAGGGATTTGCTCGAGTAGCTCCGTAAGAGGGGAGGAGGAATTCCCCTGTCTGCAAGGATCTCTTCGAGTGGAATACTAGAAGATTCGTGTCATAATACGGCGCAAAGTGGCATTCCCCAATATCTGCCTCTGATCATGGATTTTTGTAGAGATTTGTTGAATCTCGACGTAACTGCCCCAGGTTGCACAAATTCTGAATAGGTTACTCATCCTGATTCCCCTAGTTTGAAGTTTAAAGATATTTATCGACATGGTTGCTTCTGATTGACTGGCAAAATATGGAAGAAACTTATCGACGTGATAGCCTCTGATTGGTAGCTTGAGGGAATGCCCCAGGATAAGATCAATCTTTGTTTTTTGACAAGTTTCTGAGGCAATCGTCCTTCGAGATGACCATGTTTTCAATTGATGCTCATCATGCAAGCTTAATTGATGTTCAAAAACTTATTTATATGTAACGAATGTTTGTCTAAGAATGATGATTCTAATACAAATTATATGCTTGTCTTGAAGTTCGAAATTTTTTATTGAAATGATGTCGAAGCATCAATTTTTTTGTTTTTATGAATAGGTGACGTGTTATCAAATCAAATTTTAGTACATCTCCGAGGAGTCAGGTTACCGTACTCTCGCTACAGTATTGCTTTTGAATTAACCCATGCTTCAGTTAGGACTTTTAAGGGTTGTAACATGGCCTGGTTCACGGTTTTAGAAAAAAGGATTTAAGGCTCAAAATTTTTTGGTGCCCACCCATTCTCCATGATGTTCTCCATTCCTATGTTCAGTTAACACGATACGAGCACTCATCTCCTGAGAAGAGAGTTTGCGATGATTGAGGAACCACATGGGTTTCTAAGACCCGACAATCACTGGCTTCTTGGCGTCTGATCACTTGATCTTGTTCTTTGCTGAGGATTATTATTGTTTTTTATTTCGCTATCCCTAATTTTTTTCCTGGACAATTTCTTGATTTTGAAGTTGCAGTCCAGCGGGATGCCCTGACTTTTGCCTAAGTCTCTTATTTTTTAAGTTATGACTTAACGAGGCTTTTTGTCTCTTTCTTTTTGAACAAGTTATTGATCTTCGCGCCATCTTTGATTTGTTGGAAATGATTATGGTTGTTTGAGTCCTGGATAGATGAAGAATAATTGTTGCGGTATTGTCATCTGTTGACCTCCTGATTGTGCAAGAGATACCCATCAGGATATCGTTCTCTTCGATGCATGTTACTGGTAGGTGACGGTTTATCATTATGGTGTTGACTTCTCCTAGCCCTTGGATGGATAACCATTGTTGTATCGCTAGGAACTCCCTCTTGACAAGTTCTGGATGCTCGATCGGATCAACTGAAATCTACCCGCCCCGGGGTTAAAAATGAGGGTTTTTCTGTGTAAAAGAAACTCCTACTTCAAAGCTCGAAAGGGTTGACGAGGGTTTATCTTCCTTATAACTCAGGTGTTTGGGGATTTAAAACAATGCCTATACATCGTCAACAAGGTTTTATTCAAAAGCATACCGTTCGAGAATCTAAGTATTAGATCTTCATCATCCTCCCTCAAGAGTTGTTTTTTTCTCTTTAAATTAAATTAAAAAGAGTTAAGCATCAAAAGCAAGTACAATAACAAAACATAAATGAGTGAATACGAATGGATTAGTTCAAGACAAACACAGTCAATGCATGGTGATTCAATATAAAAAGACAAATTTTTTTGCATACAACGAGTACTGAACAAAACAAGAAAGGTTACAAATGATAATGCAAATGAAATTAGAAATTTCCATGCTCAGGAGACTTCTTTAGCCCTGGCTCATTTGAGGAGACGCTCTTGCATTCTTGACACTTATCTCAGCAAGGGGATTCAATCCATTATCAGACCCTTTGGAGTGAACGTGATAACTTTGGCATCAAGGAGGTCTTGAACGTTGTTTTTTAATGCCCTACAATTCTCAATTGTGTGGCCTGGAGCCCCTGAATGGAATTCGCAATGAGCACTGACATCATACCCTCGTGGGAGAGGATTTGGTGTTGGACCAAGTTCACGCAGTTGAACCAACTGATTGGAAAACAACTGAGGGAAAAGTTGAGCATAAGACAATGGAATGGGATCCACCCTCCTTTCAATAACTTTCTTCCTCTTTTGTCCTTGTTGCCCCTGGGGTCGATGACTCGGCTGAAAAGACCCAGATCGTGCTCGTTGAACATATAGTTGTCTCCGTGTGTACTGATGTTGATGAGTCGTCTTTGCTGTTTACTGGATTCTGAGAAAGGGGACCCCAATGAGTTTTTGTTGTGAAAAAATGAATGCATGGTAACATGGATGAATGCTTTATCTTCATTTATGAGGAGACCCAAAGACTCGTCTATCCCCCCCCCTTTTTTTTTTAAATGTCCTTTTTGAAAAGCTATATCAACGAGACTTGTCTTTGGATTTCCCTAGATATGAGATGTATATACATGATGATATGATGTCATGGTATGCTATGGCATGAAGTCTCAGCTCTACATATTCTGGATAACCACTGCGTAGTCCGTTGCACAGGCTGAAAGTAACAGGATCAAAAGTTCGACGTCACATGCATGGAGTCAGAGTAACCACTCACGAGGTATGTACTAGGGGCTTATCACCTACCGAACAAGGTTCTAGAGAGTTCTCGAAGTCTACGCTCTTCCTTTGGATATTACTGATGTCCTAATTACTTGGTAATCAGTAATATTCGCAGGAAAAACTCGTCTGAGCGTAATATCGCGTGACGACTACTTCCGGATTACTCCGTTACAGTCTCCGCATTGCACCTAAAAAGCCAAGATGGGTTAATGGTTCTATGGCCCTCAGCTTCTCGAGTTCCCAGGTTGAAAGTAACGACGTCTTCCCGATTACTCGATAAACATCATTACTTTCAAGGGGACCTCCACTGAGTGGGGGATTTTCATGCCTCCTTCTTCGGGATTACTCCCTCAAAGTTAACATGACTATACCGCCCATCCTAATCCTATGTGTAACCCAAGTCCGGGTAGAGGACTTATCAAAAGTAGTCACCAAACCCAACATCACAATGTATCCAGAATATGTGAGTAGCAACAATATATGCAATATATACAAAAGAATAAAATAAATAAATAAAGAAATAAAACAGTAAAGCAAGGTAAAGCAAATAAATAAACACCCAAACAGACAAATAAACAAAACTAGGAGAGACTCACTAAAATTCCCCAGCAGAGTCGCCAGCTGAAACCACCGGCCGAAAACACAGAGCCGCCACCGAACTTTATTTATCCCGAAGGAAGGGGAAATATCGATAAAACCACAAGGGAATGGATAAGATGGTCTTGCGACCAAAAGAAAGGGTAAGGGAGTCGGTTATGCAAGGGGAAGGTATTAGCACCCTCACATCCGTTGTACTCAACGGGATCCATTTTGTTTGCTTGTCTTAAAGGGTTGGTTTATCTACAACTATGCTTGCTTAAGGGGAAATGAAAGGTTTTTGATTATTGTGTTCATGAGGGTTTCGCGACCCTTTGCCTACGTATCCAATGAAGGAATCAGAACACCGTAGTTCCTCTAGAAAAGGTTGATTTGTTTGTGTTTTTTAGTGGGCGACATTAACGCATGCATTCTAGCAATAGGCACGGCCGGTATCGCGGTAGAAAGGAGATAACATGCCCTTGGGGGGAGTTTTGATTTGTTGAGTGTTTTGCGGGTTTTAAGATATATTCAAGTAATGATTAAAGAGTGTTTTTGGATTTTTTTGGTTTGTTTACTTGTTGATTTTATCTTGCCATACACGCCTAATTACTAGCATTTGTACAAAGTAAATAAAATGCAGAAAGATAAAATCCTACACTATTACAACCATATCAAAAGGCATAAAAAATATGAAGGAAAAAATAAGATAAAAGTAAGAAAAATGAGTGTCTTTCGACCCAGGCAGTAGCAGCCTTCGACTTGCATTTTGTTGGCCTCCTTCGATTGGGGCTAGCACCAGTGAGGTCATGGCCTTCTATTAGGGGCTGGCACCAGTGAGGTTCTGTCCTTCGATTGGCATGGAAGTCAGTGTATGGAGAAGCCTTATGGTTCTGACTTGTTGCCTTGTTGTCTTCTTCGACTGGAAGTTGAAAGCAGTGAGGGAATGCCTTTCTACTGAGCCTAGAAGTCAGTGAAGGCATACTTTTCGTTTGGGCCTAGAAGTCAACATGGTTTTCCTCCTGGTTGTCTCTTTCGTTTGACTTGGAGAAAGAGGATAGAAGCCAAAAGCTTCGTTTCCTATTTCCTATTTCCTGTTTCTTTCATTTCAAGCATTAAATGGCAACATGGCCTAAGGCCATGCTAGTATTTGTCTTGTAAACAATTTAATAGTTAAAGCAAGTTCAGGTAATCAGAAAGCAAAACGAAAGGCTTAGCTCTAAAAAATATGTTAAAAAGGGTGGAAACGAAAGGAACAATGGTACGTACATGTTTCAAACGAAAGGGATAATTACTATGCCATGGAACGAAAAGTTCAAAGGTAAGAATAACTTACCTTGCTTCAGGCCTTGAATGGATATGAGTTTCGAACTTGAACTACTACCTGGACGTTTCTGGAATTCGAAGAGTAGTCACAGGGGGGTCGCTTTTGGTTCGAAGAGTTGTCACAAAAGGTTGTCTTTGAGTTTGAACAAACTTTTATGTGTGGGGTGTTCTTCAGAATCGAAAGAAGTGAGTGTTTGGGATTATGGGTTTTTTTGATTTCTCAAGTGTTGATGAACTTGAGAGTTTTGTTTTTGTTTGAGAAAACTTGGGGGATTCGTTCCTCTGGTCCAAAGATCCTCCCTTAAACATATGTTGGAGCCTCTTATTTATAGGCAAAGTTGACTGAAGCTTTTGGAGGGAAAACAAAATAATTTGAACAATTTGAGTAAACTGCTCTTTGTAGCCTTCGAGGGACAGTGCTTATATGCCAATTTGGTGCAAGTATGGGAGCAGCATGGCAGGACTGCTTTGTAGCAGTTTTTTTTCTGTGTTATTTTGGCATCTTACATCAGGCATTGGAGCAGCAACAACAGATTTTTGGAGTGTTGTATTTGGCTATTTGTCCAAGAATGGTATTATCCAATGAATAAACTTTCGAACCCTTAGGAAATGTATCACAAACTTGTGTAAGCCTCTGATTATGTAAAGATTTGGAAGCAGCTTAGCATTGAAAATGAGACTTGGTCTTGAGTCGAATGCAGGAATGAGATCGAAACACACTTGTTCGAAGGAAGCCTTTCCCTTAGTCGAAGCTTGTGGTCGAAACAAGCTAATGCCCATTCGAAGCTTGTATCGAAGAAAACATACTGCCAAATCGAAAGCTCATGCTCGAAGGAAGCATATTGCCCAATCGAAGCATGTGGATTGAAACAAACATAAAGGGAGTCATTGTCTTGTGTCTTTTTAGCATGAGGGAAGTTCCTGGCTTCTAAATTGAAGGGCGCTTTTTCAAGGGAAGCAAGAACTTATTCAAATCTTGTATGAAGATACCTCTTGGCTCAAACGAAACTTGTATGAAGCAAAGTATGCAAGGGGCCCTTGGTGCAAGTGGATTCGAAGGATGCATAGAGATGGTTACTTTGTCCCATCGAAACTTGTCCAAACGAAGTAAGCATGCAGGCAGCAAACTTGTCCAGTCGAAGCAGGTTTGTAGGCAGTAAACTTGTCCAAATCGAAGTAGGCTTGCAGGCAGCACGCTTGGTGAATCGAAAAGGTTTCCTTGCAGGGGGCATGGGTGGCCAACATGTCATGGCCTGTGATTGCAAGCATGTAGGCAACACACTTGTCCAATCGAAAGGCTGAATCGAAGGAGGTTTCAAATCCAAACGAAGGATGTACCTAAACTTGCATTCGAAGGAGGCTTTAAGTTCAAAATGAAGGACATGCCCAAGTTGCATTCGAAGGAGGCTAAGAGTCAATTGAAGGGTTATGAATCGAAGGAGATTTCAAATCCAAACGAAGGATGTACCTAAACTTGCATTTGAAGGAGGCTTTAAGTTCAAAATGAAGGACATGCCCAAGTTGCATTCGAAGGAGGCTAAGAGTCAATCGAAGGGTGCTGAATCGAAGGAGGCTAAGAGTCAATCGAAGGATGCTGAATCAAAGGAGACCTGTTTTCCTCCAAATTTGTCAAAATAATATTTTTATCTGTTTTCTCTCTTTTTGACAGTTTCCTTTTAATTTTGGTACTGGAAGATCCCAATGCACTTATGCAAACTTAAACCCTGAGAATCCTTGTGAGAAAGGCCTAATACACTGAGCTTTGAGCCACCCTCTAGGCAAGCGACAGAAAAATCTTCACAGAAACCAAAAACTCGAAACCCTAGCATCTTGACCAGCACACATAGGGAAATAAACCCTAATCCAGGCTCTGACAAAATTGAGCGAGAACCAACCTTGTAACGTGATGACAAAATTCGATCCATGATCCACTAATCGAGAACCAGACGCGCTTCCCTTTTACCTGATAAGAAAACCTCAAAACAAGATTAGACAAAAAGAGGGCGTAGCCCTAATACTTCAAACCAAAGCGCCTGATTCCCTGAGATGCGGGATATGCAAATGACTGAATGATAAAATGATGCAAATGGAATGCAAAGTTCAAAGCCAGACAAGAATAAAAGAGATAGGGCAAATTTGGGGTACGACAATAGGGATGAGGAACAACAATAGGGGTTTCCTTCTCTCCTTCTTCTACAACCTCCCTTTTAGATGGTGTTGGAGGATTTTTCTCAATCTTTACTCTTTTCTCATCTGAACTCTCCTCAATCACATCATCACTCTCCTCAACCTCATTAGCACTCTCCTTAGGATGTTCAACTTGTTTTTCACTACTGGTTGTTACAACATCCAATTTCTCCTCAGGGAAGGGTCCTAGAGGGTTTTGTTCAAGCTGGGAGATTTGAGTCTCTAAGGCTATGTTGTGGGTCACGAGCGACTCAACCACAGTGGTCAGTTGCCTAAGGTTTTCACTGTTTTGAAGACTTTGTTTTCTAAACTCCTCGTTCTGGACAATTTGTGTCTCTACAAAGTGCTCCATCAGAGATTCTAACCTAGAGTTAATTAGCATCGCGTCGAAATCCTCCGTTGATGTTTCAAAGTTGAAATCATGCGATTCTTCTGATTCTTCAAATTGAGTTAGAGTCGCATTTTGTGTTTCCATAAAGTGCTTTGTCATCATTGATGTTTCATTAAAATTTCCCATTAATATTTCGAGGTCGGATTTATAGGATACTTGCGTCTCCTCGAAATATTGGGTGTAGTGATTGTAGGGGAAATTTGGTTGAGGATAAGTTTGGTTGGAATTATAATATTCTTGAGATTCCTCAAAACGTTGGGATTGGTGGTTTGAAAGGTAATTCGGGTGAGAATGAGTCTGTGATGTATTAAAATTCTCCAATTAGATTTATGGGATTCTTGTGATTCCTCGAAATACTCAGAGTGGGGGTTGTAGTAAAAATTTGGGTGATACATAGTAATTGGGACAAGATTTGTAGATGCAAAGGCTCGCTTCGGGAGTGAGTATTTGGCATACAAATAGAAAGAGGGTTTCGGTTGCCTAGTCTAAACGCGCAACAGAAGAATCGTACTTAATTGACTAATCAGTCCCCGACAACGGCGCCAAAAACTTGATCGGGACTTTATGAGTCTATTGGGATACTAACTGCAAGTATACAGTTTAGTCGTTCTAGTTTTAAATGATTATCGAACCCACAGAGACTGAGGATCAATCGCATACGATCTAATGCTACAATTTGTTTAACTAAGCGATGAATATTTGGTTTTAGGGGGGAAATGGTTTAATTAAAAATAATAGTAATAGTTATACCTGTGATAGTCGGACTTCGGGAATTCAGTGAATCGCTTGGCTTATAAAGTATTTCGGTAAAAACAAATTGTTTAAAAACCTGAGACATACACTCTCGTGTTCATGAAATAAGTCATGCTACTAAACCTAGTGGATGCACTTTAAATTTAATAACACTTTTTGAAAACAATTTGAGTTTAATTAATTTATTAAAACACTCTCGTGTATTTAAAAATTAATGTTTCTTTACCACTATCTGGGTCGAACCCCAGCTCTCGCGTGCAGGTTCCTGCCTTAATCAATTTCCCACTCTCGTGGAAAAATCGTGTTAATTATCCTCTCACTCTCGTGACAAGGGTAGTTAAATTAAATATGGAAATTGGAAACCACAAATTGTTTATAAATGTTTTTAGCCAAGTTATCACTGAATTCCTTCGGTACTTAGGAGTCACATACCGGTACAATTAATTTAGCCGGACATAATATATTTAATAACTATGCAATTTAAATTATAATCCATAAAAATAAATGACATATCACAAGAAATGAATAAATATTAATTGCAATAGAAAACCTGGAAATAACGTTGCTATGGTAATCTTGGATGTTACAATATTCCTTGCAGCTCAATCGAAATCAATAAATTTTGTTAATTCTTAAATGAAGAATTAACACTCTAAAACTAATGCTGGAAATAGAAATTACAGTAGTGTAGAAAAAAAACTCTAAAACAAGAAAATAGAATAATTGCAGGAAAGTATAAATTTGGTTCTGGGAGAAATTCTTCGACCCTCATCCATTGAACTACCACATATATATATAGAAGAAGATTTTTGCAGTTGAGAAAAACTTGGAAAAGCTTGAGTGGAGGAAGACCCGAATGCATGGTTATTGAGTGGAGGAAATATAGGAGGAGAACAACTGTCCTCAACATTGCCCACGTCTCCACTAATTCATAACGTTGCCCTTTAAGCGTGTGACGGTCGTCACAAGGGGGTGACGGTCGTAATGCGCTTAAATAGCGCATTACGCTCGTCAATGATGTGTGACGAGCATTATTTCTAGTTGTGGAGGCGTTACGGTTGTCACAGGGTGTGACGGTCGTCACAGCTACAAAATCTGCAGAATTTGCAGATTTGGTTCTTTCTCTTCTGTTTCTTGGTTAGCTTCCTTCATGTGGTCCTTTTTCACTGATTTGAGTTGACAAATGTTGTACCTGTGAAAAGACACAAAAACTCGGAATAATCGGGAGTTAAACGACTCAATGTATTATGAAAATCGATAGAAAGTGTAGTAATTATATGATACGATTTCTCGTTATCAAGTATTGCAAGGAACATAACTATTGCACGTACTCCCCAACAAAATGGATTAGTTGAAAGGTTTAATCGAACCACTTTGGAAAGAGTTAGATGTATGTTGGTTAGTGTTGGATTGAAGAAGA
The DNA here is from genome assembly GCA_948472305.1 of Vicia faba. Taxonomy (NCBI): domain Eukaryota; kingdom Viridiplantae; phylum Streptophyta; class Magnoliopsida; order Fabales; family Fabaceae; genus Vicia; species Vicia faba. The sequence goes on from OX451740.1 coordinate 843,153,352, forward strand.
TGTTTTGGGCTGAGGTTGTTTCGATAGTAGCATATCAGATAAACAGATGTCCCTCGACTGCCTTGAGGATGAATACAACTAAAGAAGTATGGTCAAGACATCCACCTAATATTGATAAACTTAGAGTATTTGATTGTGTAGCCTATGATCACATTAGAAAAGACAAGATCAAACCTAGAGCTCTGAGATGCATGTTCATGGGGTTCCATCAAGGAGTCAAAGTTTATAGGTTGTGGTTCCTAGAGCCAGGTTATAGGAGGTGTGTCAAAAGTCGAGATGTAGTTTTCAATGAAACAGAAATGGTGTTCAAGAAAACTGATGATGCCGGTCAATATGCGGAACTATCTAAAAAAGAGTTGGAACATGAAGTTATTCCTATTGAGGTGTAGCATAATGATGCTGAATTGAATAACCCTGATGAAGTCGAAGAAAATGAAATTTCTGATGAAGATGAGGAAATTGATAATGACTACTATTAAACTTGAGACTTCACACACAAGAGGGGGTGGTGAATTGTGTGGTTTGAAAAAACATGGTTTTGAAAACTTTTCAAGACTAAAACAGAGTTTGAAAACATTTTTCTAAGTCAAAGCAGCAAAAATTAAATAATCAAATAAACTGTAGAAATAGTGGTGCCAAGAAGAAAAAAAGGTCATGCAGCTAGTGGGAGTTTCTCTTTTGAGACCAAAGTCACCAAAGAGGATGCTCTACATGATCTGATGGAAGTATCAAAATCTTTATAGGCAATAATCACCTCAAGCACTATCAGGAAGCATAAAGTGGATGATTTGATCATGAGATTAACCAATGAAGATGTTGAAGAAAAGGAGGTTGATTGTGAAGAGGAAGAAGATTACTTTGAAGACTAATTGGTCCTGAAGAAGTCAACCAGGATGTGCTAGACATTTGGTCTAACATGTGGTGTTCTAATTTAGTTAACTATTGATGATCTATTTGTATCTTTTTTTTGCCCTTGTATATGGGACTATGTTTTCTAAATGATGGGTCTGCAACCTTAAGTTTTTATGCCACGAACACCAGTTGTGTTATGACAGTCTTATGGCTCAACATTTGATTTTTACCTCATAATCAGATGTATGAATGAGCTAACATACTAACCTCTGATGAATGACCAAAATTGTTGAGGAGTACCTTTTCCAAATTATGGCAAAAGAGGGGTATGGTATTGTGGGTAGTGGGATTATCAATAATCTAACCTAATGACCTGCTTTATATTGTTGACTAATGAATACCTTTGAAGAATATAGTTATTTTTGAAGAGATAAAGTGATATGGTTAGTATTATCTGATGCAACAAGTACTAACTGGTTCTCTGGTTTTATGTGTAAAACACACATTCTGTAACATTTGGCCTTGTCATCTGGCCCAGATCTGTGTGTGTTAATCTTATTGTGTGTTAGTAGTAGCTTCTGATCTTTGACTACTGACTACTAACTGATGTGTGTTCATGCATGACTAACTCATCATGAGTGATTGTATGACTGCCTATTTTGGAGCATTCTAATGTATAATAGTATAGAATTCTCATGTGTGTAACTACCTCACGACTCATGTGTGTGTAACTACCTCATAAACTCTGACATGAAAAATCATGTGTGTGTGTAACTACCTCATCATTTAGTCTATGCTACAAATGTGTTATTTTTGTTATTGCCCTGACTTTTGTTGTTGATTATACATTCTTTGATTGATTTACTTTTGCTACTGATGTGTGTTCTAAGTATGGTTCCTCTGATACTTAGTTGTGCTTTTATGCATGAAGAGTTTTTTTGCCAAAATTTTCCAAAGGAGATATTAAAGTTTTGAGATAGGATGCATTATGCAAAACAACATGGAGTTAGTTCAAGCTAGTTATGGTGCATAAGAGACACATATGGAATCTGATGTTTCAACATGTGTGTTACAACATCTAGTCTCCTACAGCAGACAAATGCTATTATAGTAATGACTCAGAGTTATTATATCCAACATTAACTATGAAAATAAGTTCTACAAGTTCATGATGAAGAGTTGATTTGGATGTACTCGTGCAACATGTTGAACACGATGCTTCAGCATGTGTGCGGTGCAACATCTGGCCTTGATAGTAGGTCATATGAATGTTGCTTGGTGAACAATTCTGATTAGGATTTGATCAGATTTGTTGTAGTTATTTATTAATGGTTTATTTTATTTCTTTGACAGCTATATAAGGAAGCTCAATCTCACTCTTGAGACATGGATTTTGTGCGCTAGGTTTAGAATCATTATGCTAGGGTTTGAATCTTTGTAAATTATATTCCAAGCTAATGCCATAATAAAGGTTATGGTTGAATCTTTATGCATACCACTCTATGTTTTAATAACTTGACATAGTTGTTGGTTTGTCTTAGTTGAGTTGTAAATTCAATGATCAATAGAGTTGTTATTGAAGTTAATCACTCGGGTTAGTGATTGAGAGAAAGTGAGAGGGGTTATCATATTTAGGGGGAGTCCTAAATAGAAGTTCATTGGGTAGTGTTAGGAAGAGACACTGAACAACGCATGCTTGTTGTTCCTATAATACTAAGTGTACTAGATACTAATATTGATTTTTCTTTATTGGGTAGAGTTCCCTTCATACGTAAGTATGGTTTCACCGAACTGGGTTACCAATATCTGGTGTTATTTACTGCTTTTACATTGACTTTGAATTTTTATCCATCAATGTGTTAAACCTAGTTTAACTTGTTGGACCACTTGTTCCAACATCGTGTTCGACATTAGTCCCCTCAGGAACACAATTTCTGTTTTATTAAAAAAAAAGTGTGCATATGTTGTCAGTTCATATTCTGTTGCAGTAGAAAATGTGGTATACAATACATGAAGTAAACAAAGGTATATAGGGAATATTAAAAAATATTAAAAAACAACAAAGCATTTCACTACAATTGTTTTATTCAATCGTGGTGAAATATGGTGCCTCAAATATTATATATTCAAGATGTGACTGGTGTTAGTACCATAGTTTTGGGATTGGCAACAATTTTGCTAACATGATGGGCAACTTCATTGAAGAAAGATGTTCTGTCATATGTTGTTACATTTTGTACCAAAACATGTACATACTATTTTAAATCTTGACAAATTTAATTGGATTCTGTGATATTCCTTTTGGATATGTCTCAGTAAATTTTGCAGGTCATGAAGATTTAATCTGGATCAAGTTTTGTATCTCCAGCTGTACATAAGTTACTAAATTTGGCCTTGAGACAATTTAGGAAACTTGGTATTGTTTGTTCCAAGATTTAAAGAGATATTGCTGCACAATTGATGCATCACTCAGCCTGTAGATCAAGAAATATCTGGATGCATATTTCGAAGCCCATGTACCATAGAGGTGTATCTAAAGAGAAGACATAAACCCAATGTATCAATTCTTTCAATTACGTTTTTTCATAATTTGTAAATTATGGGAAGCTTAGAGTCTTAGGTTTTGAGAGTCTCTCGTGTGGGTGTAAGTCACCCATGTATCTTTTGATACTATATTATAGGCTGCTTGTTACTTGACCATTTGTCAAGTTATTGTTCTCACTCTTGAATCTTTTAAGAAAAAGAGTTGAGTTTTGTATTTGAAGTGTAATCTTCTAAATTGGGTTGTTCTTAATACAATCACTGGGATTGAGACTGTTAAATATCACTGAGGTGATTAGGAAGTGAGATGAGTTTCCTCATATCTAGATGATGATTTCTAGGTAGAAGTTGAACAAGGTAGTGATTAAGTGAGAAGTTGTAAATTGGGACTGTTTAGTCTTTGAATTAATATTGTCATTATGGATTTCCTTCCTGGCTTGGTAGCCCTTAGATGTAGGGTATGTTGCACCGAACTGGGTTATCAACTCTATGTGTTATTTATCATTCTGTAGTTTAGTTTCAATATCACTTACAATCTGTCTGCCAACAGATGTTTTAACATCTGTAGTGCCATTGTTCCAAGATTTAAGGAGATTTTGCTGCACAATTGGTGCATCACTCAGCTTGTGGATCAAGAAATATCCAAATGCAAATATCAAAGTCCATGGACTGTAGAGGTGTATTTAAAGAGAAGACCTAAACCTAATGTATCAATTCTTTCAATTAAGTTTTTCATAATTTGTAAATTAGGGGAAGCTTAGAGTCTAGGTTTTGAGAATCTCTTGTGTGTTAGACGATGACAACATATCTAGAGGGGCAGGGGTGAATAGATACCCGATTTAAAAAACTCTAGAAAATTCAGGTTTTGAAAAAATTATTTAACAAACAATTTAAGCGGAAGCTTTTCAAAATAAGTCTTCTATACGAACAATTATTGGAAACTCAGATATGCAACTATATAATAAATTGCAAATGGAATGAATATGATAAACTGGATTAATTGGACTTTAATCAAGTAACACATTATCAATCATTTGTAGCAAGTTACTAGAAATTCTATTTCCAATGGCAATATTAAAAAGAACAAACAAAATCAATTTGTCAAACACTTGGTGTGCAATTGAATTTTCAGAATTTTCCTTTAAGTTGTCTTGATACAAAAAAAAACTTATAATCAAAAGTGATTATAAGCAATATCAACACTTGATATAAATCAAAAACAGTCCGGAAAATTTCTTACAATTAAATTGATAATGCAATACTATTTAGACAAAAGAAAGCTAGTGATTTTTTCTGAAAGTTCCTTGTACTAATCATGCAGTAGATGGTTAATGGAAAAAGAATTATACTATATAACAAAAAAATTGTGCCCATTTTCTTTGTTAGAAATTAAATAGAATATAAGGATGAAATAATTTTATGTAACTTAAAACAATTATAGAGGTAAACAGAACAACATATTTTTCATTACACCAGAAACAAAAATTATAAACACATGCATAGAAGAAAAATAACAACAACTAAGAGCACGACACAACTAGTAGACGTAGCTAGAACTACTTAAACTCTAAGGACTTCACATCTTTGTTCTACAAGTGCATTTTTAGGCCCATTATACTTAACATCTCTAATTATCTCGACCTTAAAGAAGAGTGTAGAGAGAACTCTTCCAAATGGGATGAAGGACTTGTGATGATTTCTGGAGATAATAATTGAGTATCTTAGATGGATGAAGATAGTTTGAGAAAGATCAACCTTTTCATGATTCAAGGGAAAGTAGATAAGAAGTATGCCATCATGAGTAAGTTATATAACACAAGTTGAAACCATACTTTAGAAATTGGGAGAAGATTGCTAGGATTCGTTGGATTACATCTGATGGACATGTCGAAAATGGTATTGAGTTTTTCAATCAAGGAGTGTTTATACCTATGAAGTTCAACAGTAGTTCCAGTTTGAGTACATCCAAATGTAGAAACAATGGTTGTAAGAGTTATGGTGATAGTGTTGCCACAAATACTTGAGGATACAGAAGAACCATCAAATTTCACAAAAGTGTACTTCCAGAATTCTTTGACCAGATTTGGGAATATAGGACCATGCAATATTTCAATGTACCTAGACCATCCTTGAATAGCGATGCTCTGAGTTAAATTAAGCTCTTCAACGCTTAGTCAACGAACATTTGGGAGGAGCTCACTGAGAACTTCAAGGAGTTCTTCATTGCCATGAAATGTTTTTAATGTCATTTTCTCTAGGTGAGATAGAGTTTTAATGGAAGATAGAGACGGGAGGTGAGGAAGATGAAGGCACACATGGAGACTTAAATAGGGAAGAGGAAACGTGTACAAAGTGAGGAAATATTTTATGCAGCAATTTGAAACGACAGATCACTTATTGATAAATAGTTATATATTGACAAGTTCCAAGGAGATGATAGAACATAGAAGTAGCTTTTGGACAAAAAATAGGTTATAGTGTGCCATCAGAAATTATTTTCAATAAGATGGTTTACCAAACGTATATAAATAAATAAATAATACAAATATTCAATAAAGCATTAATTACTAGACAAGATCTTTTTGGACTCACAAGAATTATTTACACTTTTGTTCTTCATTCAATATCTAACATATTTGAGATGTGTTCTTTAAGTTCATCAAGATAAGATTTTTTTATAAGCGTAATTTTAAACAATGGAGATATCTCAAAGTGTATAGTCTTTAACTGAAGAATAAAATTTAATAAAAATAGAGAATACTAAAGTGGAGACAGAAAAGTTACTTACAAACTTCAAATGGCTTTTTGGCTGGATCTACATACTTCTCTTAGAAATATCTTTTGATTATTGTGGATGATTCTATTACCTCTTAGATGAACAATCTGGCTTTCTTCAAAGTTTCTCTTGAGATTCTTTTCTGGTGGATGAGCACATCTTTTAACCATAAATTTTTTTATCTTCTTATCCCATCTCAGAGATATATTGACTTGGTTTATATGTTCTTCTTGCACCAAGGAACTTCTGATCTTGACTTTTTAGTTGATATTCTTTGACTAAGATAGGTGCACTTCTGAGATCTAGCAACTATATTTTTTCTGCAATCCTTTGATGATTTGTTCTCATGATTGGCTCAGCTAGTGATTGAGGAAAACTTCTTTAGATGCATCTTGTTCTTTGACATTTCCGATTCTCTTTCAGAGTTATGATGCCTATTCTGATAAACCTGAATGTTTGAAAGGATCCCCCTTTCTTTCATTTCAATCTATAGCATTCATAGTTTTTCTCTTGTTGGATCTCTTTACACGGTTAAGTGTTTGATTCAAAAATCAATAACAAAGCCGTGCTCTGATACCAATTGAAGGTAGATAAACACAAGAAAGGGGGGGTTTGAATTGGGTTTTTAGAAAAATATTTGATTGAACCATGAAAGAATATAGAATGCTAGAAATAAAAAGGACACATTCAGTTATCCAGGTTCACCATTAACTAGGATACTCATGTCCACCCTCCTCATGTGATTTTTACTTCAACAAGGACTTAATTCACCATAACCAAAACTAATTACAATCCACAATAATTTTGATCAACCTTGCTGACATCTACAACAAGTTTAGCTGATCCTTATTGCCATTTTTGCAAAGACCACAACCTATGCCTTCTTGAGAATCTTGACTCAATCGAGTCTCCCAAGGAACATCATAATGATATATTCATTGATCTCCATGAGATATAACGATCATTGAACCACCTTGAATCGACTAACATGGTCTCCTTGAAAGGATTTCATCCATGTTGACCACAACCACTCGTCTTCTCAAGTCTTCTGATCTTCACTCGATCACTTGAGGAACCACCAATTCTAAACAGAATTGTTTTTCTAGAGATTACATGAGTGCTTCTTATCAAGAAGATTACTCCTAGTTTAAGTACATATTGTTTTACACAATTATGTGAAGCAACTCTTATGTACAAGTAATTTACAAGAAGATTCTTAAGAAATAACACAATCTGAGAAACAACTCTTGTGTTTTACATTATTTCTACAAAGATGAATATAATCTAAATTGAGTGAAGCATCTTGTAGTCTTCTTGTCTTCATCTTCTTCGTTGAGCAAGCTATGAGCAACAATTCCTTGCCTCTTCATAATTCTGCAAAGATGTATATGATGAAAGTTTGAGTAGCATCTTGTAGAATTCTTCTTCATCTTCTTTCTTTGATGAGCAAGCTATGAGCAACAACTCCTTGCTTCTTCATTTCATCTCTTCAACGTTGTAAGATATTTTCTATTAAGGGCAACAACGTGTTTGGACTTAGACATTGTCTTCTTTTCAATATCTTCATTAATTTGAATTTGAAGCTTTAGTCTTCTTATATATCCTTCATATGAAAATATTCGTTGTACGGATAGTGAAGTCTTTTTTCCTTCCAACAGTTGATTCCCAACAGATATATTCAAGAGATGTTAGGAATAATACGAAATGTCACTTTCATATACCTGCTACTTGCAGTGGTTAACGTACGACAGTGGGAGAACAAATTCTTTGAATAGTACATCCAATATTATGATAGTGGAATTTGTTGTGTACTGTATTCTTCTTGACTAAGTTTATTGATCTTTATCTTTTGATGATGTACTTCTGATTCTGAAGTATTAAGCTTGGAAGAGATCAATCACTTATCTTTGTTCTTCTGATGATTGACTGATGCGTAGTTCAGAAACTACTTTTTTTTGTAACGCAGGAACACCAGAGTGGCCAAAAATAAATCTTGTCTTCAAAATTATAGGCAGAAACCTATATGAAACATAACACTTTTCTTCTTATCTAGAAGTAGTCTTGAAGGCATATTTATTTTTTATCTGAGAGATAAAGATTGTGGTGAGAATATATTTTATTTTAAATTATTTCAATAGTGGATTCTTCTTTTCAAAATGATCAACAACATCCTATCTGAAATAACAAGTCTTGACATTGTATGTGAAAGATTTTCTGATGAAGATATCAAAAGCTTTTATGATGTTAGATCTTGAAATCAGATATTGTGACAATAGCCTATCTGATTCTCAAGTCTTTGAATTCTTGATATTTGATTATTTTCTTCGTGCTGGATTGATTCTGATTTAGGAATGATAATGATCCAAAATATTCTTCTTTGTTGTAGAGTCATAGCCTTTCAGATATTTGAACATTGTCTTCAGATATACAATCAACAATTTATCTGATGAAAAATTTATTTGAGTGAAAGCTCTTTTGATCTACTTATTCTTGGCCTTGTCTTGATTCCTTGATAATCATCTTTTCTAAGCTGCATATCTGGTGTCTGATTTCTGAAGCAACAACTTATACTAGTACATATGAGTTTTGCTTTGAATTCCTTCTTTTTGATCTCTTGAATTCTGATATTTGGATTGAGCTGAAAGCAACAACTTATTGTCACCTACATCTTTTTGTCTGATCATGAATTCCTTCTTTATTTGGAAGCGTATATATTTTCTAATCTCAGAGTAACACTTTCCTGAGAACATACTTGATTCCATTTCTAATGAACATTCAACATTCCTTAGAACTGCTAATGTTTCTATAGAAATGGTCTCAATAGTTCTTCTATTGAGTGCAGCTGTATTTACGATGATGTCATTCTTCTTGTGAATATTACTTCTGCTGAGTAGATTATCTTGAGAAGATATCATCCTCTGATCTTGTCTTCTGATGGACTTTGTGATGTTGATTAGAAATGAGTCCAGAAGATCATTCTTTCTTTAATCCTTTCTTCTGATGGAATACTTCTGATGTTGAATGAAGATGCGTATTCCATGAACTCTCAGAGTCTTCAGAATCTTGACTTTGTATTCAGATACATGAGCAACAACTCTTCTGATGAACAAATCTTGACTTCTGATCTTGGAGTGGAAGCTTTCTCTATATGTGTTTAGAATCTTGACTTCTTCTTTAGAATTAAAAGCAAGACGCATCTCTTCTAATGAACTAATCTTGACTTCTGATCTTCTGCTTTAGAAGCTTGTTTCTTGTATCCTTTTGATTTCTGATCTTGAAGCAACATCTTATCAGAAACTCTTTCTTCTTGGACACTCATTGAGATTCTTTTCTTGTTGAACATTCAACATTCCATAGAACTACTGATGTTACATTAGAAACATAACTCAATGTTTCTTCTTCTGAGTGATAAGGTGATTCTGATGATATCTTCATTAAGATTATCCAGAATACTAACAATGTACCTGAACACTCAATGAAACCATTAGAACTAAAATGTTGTGCATAAAATAAATGCTTGTTATCATCAAAACACAAAGATTAAACACATACCCAAACTTGTTCTTACAGGATCAACTGCAATACCTCCACTCGAAATCACATGGCCAAGAAAACTGACTTACTTCAACTAAAACTCACACTTAGAAAGTTTAGCATACAAGTGCTTCTCCTTCAAAATTGTTAACACAACCTTCAGATGATCCGCATGATCTTTTCACTCTTCAAATAGATCAAAATATCATCAATGAAAATAACCACAAACTTGTCCAAATACGGATGGAAAATCATGTTCATGTACTCTATGAATACACCCGGTTCGTTGGTCACACCAAACGGCATCACAAAATACTCATAATGACCATACCTCGTCTTAAAAGCAGTCTTCTGAATACCTTCAGCCTTCACACGAATCTGATGATACCTTCATCCTTCAGTCTATCTTGCTGAAAACACTGGCACCAACCAAATGATCCATCAAGTAATCAATCCTTGGAAGTGAATACTTATTCTTGATAGTCACCTTTTCAATCATCTATAATCCACACAAAGTATCATAGAAGCTTCTTTCTTCTTAACCAAGAAGACTGGTACACCCCACGGTGACACACTCGGACGAATGGACCTTTTCTCAAGCAGATCTTCAACCGACTGAAAATCATCAAACAATAAAGTCGCCATCGAATGTCTTTTATCCCACATTTAGGGAAAGGTAAACATCGAGAAAACCTGAGAAGGGAGAAGTCACGGTCTTGCGACCGAGAGATCGGGTAAGGGAGTCTGTTACGCGAGGGGAAGGTATTAGCACCCCACACGCCCGTAGTACTCTACGGTATCCACTCTTGTTGTCTATCTTATGGGTGTGTTTAATCTATGCTTACTGTTTACTATACTACTGAAGGGAGAATGCATGCAAAAGAAAAGGTAGAAATAATGTAGGGAAAATAAAGTTGTGCTCGCTTGGGCCCTACCCCAATGCCTACGTATCCGTTTTAAGGAATCAGAGCTACCGTAGTTCGGCTCATATGGTTTTGTTTGTTTGTGTTTTTTAATGGATAATGTTAATCCCGCCTTCTGCCGCAGCTCGACCTTCAGAGACTTATGCATTGGCACAGAAGTAAGTTAATCATGTCCTTACCTGAAAATGGTTTTTAGAGAACAAGTGCTCGAGCGCACAAAAAGATTTGAATTGGTTTGTATTTTTGTTACAGATGATGACTAGTTAACCTCAAGAGAGAGATATTATCCACTTTTCTACTTAGCCATGAAAGGAGTCTTTGAGAATTGAACCACACCTAGGCTTGAGATGAAGAACAATAAGGTCGAGAAGAGACCCGCTTATCATTTCCCATACTAAGCAAAGGCATGATTCTCATCAGTAGCTTTAAAGTGTTTTGAAGTCTGGAAAGGAAAAAAGAAGTTTTTTGTTTTAAATGCATATGCAAAAAGGGAAAGAAAAGTCAAAGGGAGACTAGCCTATTTCTAAACCTAATGTTATCGTACAATGGTAGCCCTAAGTCAAGGATGAATGAAAAGGAAACATCTACCTAATGTCAGCATGCATGGTTTATAACCTAAGGTCTAACTTGCGTCTGAATGGAGCAAGTGCGTCCTAAGGGAACATGGTATGTACAAGGACGAAGCAAAAAAGCTAATAAGCTCAAGAGCATACTGAAAGAGATCTTATCTAAGTTAGCATGCCAAAGAAAGTCTAACAAAACTATCCTATAGGGAACATGCAATTAGAGCGAAGTCGTGATCTCAATTTCTAAATTGAGTGACTCATCAATCAACAAGAAATAAAGGAAAGCGATAAAATCCTATAGGGAGCATGCACTGAGAGAGAAGTCGTGATCTCAATTCCTAAATTGAGTGACTCATCGATCAACGAGAAAGTAAACAAACACAAGCACAACACATATAGCAAATAAAGTGCGGAATTCCTGCTACAAGTCTTTAAACAGCGACTTCGAGCCCACACTCTTTATTTACTACTTCTCATGGTATCTAGAAAAGCGGTAAAGTGCGGAAATGAGGAATAAAATAAGGTCGCGATGATACCGAACGGAGAAAGTCCATTGCCAATTCAAAACCACACAAACAATAAGGAAATTCTACCAAAGCTAATGGAGAAGGTATGTTGCCTCTTCAAACTATCACAAAATTTTAACTAAAGATGACAATGAAAATGATTATTAAACATAATATAATAGAAAACTCTAATAAAATTCTAAGGAGAAAACCTAAAATTCTAAAATATTCTATTATTTTGGTATCATTTTTTATTATTAATTAAGAGAAGAAATTAAACTAGAAACTAAAATATTAATGAGGTTTAAAAAAGTCAGGGGGGTGTTCTGGATATAGGGGTGTATGGTACATTAACCAATCTAGGGAGCTAAGGCCCAACCTGCGAGCCCAAGGGGCCCTTTTTGTGCACACCAAGCTCCAAAGAAAAAAATGTAGCAGACCTATGGAGCTTTGGCCCAGTCCACTTCAGCATATTTTCTATGTTTTCTATGATTATTTATTATAAAAACCAAAATAAATAAATAAGCACAAATTTTAAACAAGAGAATGAAAAAGGATTTAGGGTAACTGAGTTATCTTCCTCGTTCATCAACGGTGCTGCACATCACCACCTTCACAACTCCGACGATCTCAGTTCTCTCAGTCGCGGCCGTTGTCTTTTTGTATTCACTCTGCTATCCTCTTCTCCATCGCATTTGATGCTTCAACATCTTCTCCGTCTTATCTTCCCTCTCTATCAAACTCTCTTATGATTCTTTCGTTTTAGATTTTATCGCACTTGAATCGCCAGAGGTGACGATGTGGAATGATAATTATGATTGAAGTTATCACCGCCGATTCAGAAGCAGGGATTCAAGAGGCTCGATGCGTGTGATATGGTGGGAGAACTGACTTGAGGTTTTGCATTTGTGTTCGCAAATGTTTCGGTTTAGCAAGGGTCGCCACCGACTTTTTATTTTATCCTAAGGAAAGGTCAAAAAGCACAGGAAAGACCTTTGAGATGTTTTCTTGGGTCCGGGGAGTAGATTATGAAAAGGGAAGGTGCAAGCACCCTTTTCATCCATGGTTACCCATGGGCATTTAATTACTTGTTTAGATCACTTGCTTTGCTCTTCCAATTGTTTGAAATGGTGCTTTGTGTGTGGTTTTGAAAGATGTTTTGAAAAGAGGCCATCGTTGTGGCAACCTTTGTAATGATTCTTGTTTGAATGTATACAAAGGTGTTTTGTCTTTTTGAAAAGATTTCAATGTTTGAAAGTTTGATTTCGGAAATTGTGTTGTGAGGTGTATTTTGAAAATATCAAGGATGTTTTTGCAAGCTTTGATCAAGTAACTAAGAGTTATCTATCCTATTTTACTCAAAGATTTTTCCTATATGTTTTTAACCATTTTGACAGTGTTGTTTTACCATTGCATTTGGTAAACAACCTTGTATTAGGATGTTAAACGGGACAGGCGCGAGTCATCGTATAAACCATGATAGCAATTGTGTTAGGTATATTTGGCAAATTTTTGAGGGACTTGATCATTTTGTTTAGGAAACCAAGATAGAGTCATCGAGGGACTATGATCTTTTGTTTTGTTTTTGTTTTGCCAAAGTACCCAACATGCATAACATGGTCCATTTTTGAGGCAACAAGTGGATTGTAACCCTAGGGGTGCAAGTGTGCATTGTGTATTGATTTTCATGCATGTTTGTCTTTGTATTAGGTCAAGCTACTTGTTGATTTTGATTTTTGCATACAAATCCTAATCTTTAATCATGGTATAATTGAAAGCATAAAGTGCGAGAATTAAAAGTCTAAGCGATTACAACATAATTATGGGGATGGGGGTACAATCTTTGAATGGGGGTGTATTTGACAAGAAATATAAACCCTAGTTTACTATTACATCCAAATGGAATCAAATACATAAATAATAAATGGACAATATTTAAGTAAACAACATAAATATATCAAATAATATGAATTATGCAAAAAAGGTTTTTTTTTTGTTTATTTATGTATGTAAAAATATTTAATGTAAAAAATAAAGAAATAATTAAAAAGATTAATGTTATTTGGCTAAGGGTAAAACCCTAATTTTCTTTAAGAAAGTAAATATATTAATTATTTTATTTATATACAATAAAAATAAAATAGTATATGTAAAAAAATAAAATATATTTAGAAAAAGTATTTTTTAAGTAAATTTAATAATAAAAATAAAAGTATAATATTTTATATTTTTATTCTAAAATATTAAATAAAATAAGAGTATATATATACTTATATGTATTAATTATATTAAATATGATAAAATAAAAATAAAATATATACAAAAATAAAAATATATTTAGAATAATATTTTTAGTGTGAAAAAAAATAAATAATAAAAATAAAAGTATAATTTATATATATTTTTTAAGTTTTGAATAAATAAGATAAAAGTAATTAAATTGCTTTTTATGTTAGAAAAATAAAAATAAAATGCAAAATAAATGTAAAAAAATTATAAAAAATATTTTTGAGTATTTTTTATATTTGAAAATAAAAAAATGAAATCAGAAATGAAAAAAAATACAAAAATATAAAATATATAGAAGTTGGGCCAGGGGGTGCAAAAGGTAAAATGGGGGTGTCAATAGTGAGCCAGGCCATGTCCAGCCCACCACTTCATCTTCAACCTCTGTTCTTCATAAAAACGCGCGCGCCTGTTACCGAACCTGGACATCCTGTATACGAGCTCTATTGCAAAAACATATAACATCAAAGTTATAGAGCATTTCAAGACGAATCTAACCATATAAAAAACTAATCCTAACTCTCAAAAACCAGAGAGAATTTCTCTGGCCCTAAAATCTAACCTAATTTTTTTAGTATGTTCATGGATGAAATTCTCTTATCATGATTAATATAAATGAAAACTGAGCATATGTACAACTTCATGGCAATGAATACTACATTTCTTATTCACAAACCTAAGGCTAAATATTCCTAAATAGAGAGATAGGAAGTTGACAAAAACCTGTTTCAACTGACTTCGTGTATGGCAATGTGGAGCTTTTCAACAAGGCTTAAGATGTCTGGGAGCTTGCTTGGACTTCACTTGACCTTCTCCAATACCTAGCTTGCCTTGAATGTACTTGAATCAACCTACAGAACTCAACCTGCACAAGTTCAAAATGAAAATGGCAAACCCTATAAATGGAGTTACAATTGGTGTTTAAGGTTTGGGATAGCTTGGATGAGTTATGTGGAAGATGTTTGAACCAACTTGGGGAAAAACGCACGAGCCAATTGAGCTATGGAAGTCAAGTTGCAGGTTCTGCCCTGTTTTGCCAATGGAAGGTAATTTCTGGCTATGGGATGTTTGAGGGCTTCAGAGGTCGTGTTTCTGGCTCAAAGGGGTGTGAGAAAGATGTTCAAAATGTTTGCACAAGCTTCTTTTGGCTGATGTTCAAGTTCTCATGTATTTGGCATATTTCTTGTATATGAAGCAAAAGTGGGAAGTGATATGTAACCGGCCTATACAGGCTATCCAACACCTTGTACACAATTCCCTTGGCCCCTCCAACCTGTGGATTTGATTAGCTGCAAAAGATCTGTACCAATGCTCAAAGATTGTGGTTTGACATAAAGCAAGATTATGGCAAAAATGGTAATGTACCTTTTTCTACTTAGGGATTAATTTTGAATACAATGCCCTAATGACCAAAACAATACCTTAGACCAATGGATTTGCATTAAATTATTGAGTGTGAAGTGTTTTAGAGGCCTGTAATCTAGTGCAAAGCATGCTGACTTGAAATTGCAACTTGTATGAACATGCCATGGATGAGAAGTGAGTTTTTTCCAACTTCAAGCCTTCGATTCTCTCTAACCACAAATGTGTTTGGAGGGTTCTTGGACATTTTGGAGATCTTGCAACATTATCTACAATCCATATTTGAAATGAAACTTGATATTCCAAGTGGAACTATGTGAAAAATGGCCAAGAAGATAGGTCCAAATCCTGCCTAAACTAGGGCAAAATTTCTCTAAGTTAAAAGTTTTAGGGACCCTTGTTCCAAAAATCATAACTTGATATACAAGCTTCTTTTGGAAAAACTTTGTGAATCAAAGTTGTAGACTTTGTGGAGGACTACAACTTTCATGTTGGAAGTTTTGTTTGAATCCAAATGCATCATGGTGAAAATGTTGGGCAAAGTTAGGAAAAATTAAGAAAATTTCATAACTAAGAAAAAATTCTAAGTTGTGAAAATTTTCAACTTTAAACCCTAATTTGCAAAAATGGGTTTCTTGATGAACAAGTTTCATGTTTTGACACATCTTGATGAAAAATGACCCTTGGCACTTGATTTTGACCAAAAAGTCAAAGTTTGACTTTTTAGTGTATAGTCAAATTTTGATCAGTTGACTGAAAAATTCATCTTTCAATCCAATGCAATTGAGATCTTTTGAACTTGTTGAATAGGTAAAGATGATGACATTGAGTCCTTGAGTCCATGGTTGAACCCAATTTGCCATTGGCTAGGTCAAAAATCAGAAATTGCCTTTGTACAGTCAAAACCCTAAAAATGACCATTTTGCCCTTTTGGTGATCTGATAAATTTCTTGTGGAGTTGTGGTCCAAACTTGATCAAATGGTTCATATGAGTTCATAATGTTGATGTGGGTCAAAATTCATGAGGTTTGACTGTAAATTGGCCACATTTGACTTTTTCCCCAATACAGCTGATTTCTAGGTCAACTGTCCAATTGACTGGGCAAAAATTTGATTCAAGGCTTGAAATTTGGTATGGTCAAACTTATGAGTCCAACATGAAGTATGAAAGTCACTTTTAGAATTAGAAGTCCAAAATTCTCTGTGCAAACTCAAACCCTAATTTAGGTCAATAGTGCAAGGAGATGTCTTTGAGCAGGGCAAACCCTAGCTTGGTGTTGAGTTCAAAGAGCCTTGTGATGAGAAATGTTGATAAAATGAGAGAGTGAATTTTGGGTTACAATAGTTGCCCCTGTTCAATCTTCTTGGACCTGAAGAGTTAGATTGGCAAGTTTGCCTTTCGTAACTCGAAGGTAAAAGAGGATTGGACACTAGAGTGCCCGTAAATTTGCACTCGTCAAAAATGTAGCCGAGGGAATGGGCTTAAAGATGCCATTTAGAGATGATAGAATCTTTCTGGAGATGGGCTTAAAATATGCCATCCAAAACTTGTTTGTTGAAAATCAGGAGCATGATAATCAGAACGGTATCCGTATTTGGAACGTATCTGAGTTGTATCTGGAGATTGGATTTGTATGAGAAAAGGAATGGCGTCCGCGTCTGGAGCGTATCCAAGCTGTAACTGTATTTGATTCTCGAATGAATATCAGAATGACTACCATGTCTGGAGTGTATCTGTATTGTATCCGAAATCTAAATGGGTGACAGAGAAACATCTGTGTATGGAGCATCTCTGGGCTGGGGAATAAATTTGAATGAGTGAGAGAATGGCAACCGTGTATGGCGCGTATCTGGACTGTATCTAAAATTGAAATCCGTATGAGTAGCAAAATGACTTCCATGTATGGAGGGTATCCGTACTGTATCTGGGATATGGACAAGTGACAGAATGACTTCCGTGTCTGGAGTGTATATGAACTTGAAGTTGATAGTTGAATCTGAATGAGAGATAGAAAGGCTTCCATGTCTGGAGCATATCTAGTCTATATCTGATTGCTTAAGTCTGAATGAGTAATAGAATGACCGCCGTGTCTGGGGTGTATCCATACAGTATTTGAAATCTTTGAATATTTGTTAAAGATAGCTTTTAATCTTATCCCGAAAAGCGTAAAATGTTAGCTAAAACATAAAGTTATGTTGTATGACATGTATGATGCAATAAAATGTGTTCTATCAATGTTTATGATATATGAATGTAATGTATGCGCATGTAAGCTGATTAGCTGTCTTGTTGAGGAAAATAAATCCTTGATAACTGGATACAATGAACTCTTTGACTGCTGCTGGGGAAAATAAACCCTTGACTGCTGCTGGAGATTCAAAACCTTCGTTGGCTGAGACTAAGGAATCCTTTGGACTTACTGCTGGGGATTGAAAATCCTTGGTGACTTGCGGGGATTAACAAGAGCTTTGATAACTTCAGCAGGGAATTAAGAATCCTTCATGACCTTCCTGGGGAAATAAGGGAGAATCCGACGATCTCCACTGGGGAATTAAAACCTGGGAGGCTTCAACTGGAGAAATGGGAACAAGAATCTTCGTTCTGTCAGGAAATAACTCTGTGGGGAGAATGCTTATCCTGTTGGAGGATTCTTGAAAACTTAGGTTGTATGCCAATCTATTGGGGAATCGGAGGAAGTTGGATAGTATTCCACCGGGGTTTAAGGTTTGAAGTTTTGGACTCCGTTAGGGAAGAAAGTTTAAAGTATTCTGGCTCCGTTGGAGATTTGGAGTTTAGAAACTTAACTCTGATGGGAATTTTGAAACTTAACTCTGCCGGGGATATATACTCCAAGGTTTTAGCTCTGTTGAGGATCTGAACGACATACTGTAGGGGATTTCTTCTGGAATAGCCTAAAGACGTTTTCTTATACTTTCGACCTATCAGTAATTATCCTTTCTCATTTTGTTTTACTTGTAAGCAGTGAATATATTCAAATGCATATGCTCATTTAACAAATCTTTGGACGTTTTCAAATAAAACATAAGTGTAAAAAGAAAGAAAAGGCAAGTAGATTTCCGCACTTTGAAATATCTTTGTATTAACTTTGTAAGTATTTTTGTACAAAGGAGACAGTCATCCTAGTAAGAGAATGTTGTCATAAAAAAATGAGAAAAATTTATACAAAGAAAGATGGCTATGTGTAACAATTCCATGGGATTCCCATTCTACTATAGCATTCGTAACTCTGAGTATCTTGTCCATTCGTTGCTTCGTTCACAGATGATTGGATTGATCAGAATCCTGGAGTTTGTCCGTGAAGATATTATCCTTAAAAGTGATCCAACGAGACATAGTCATACACTTTAATTCCCTAACTTTTGCCTGGACCTCCCTTTCGGGTTTTCGATCCACCGGGAAACCCTTTTTTGCCCAAGTCGCCCTTTCGGGTTTTCAACTTGCCGGGTGTACTGATTTTTTTATTTATCCCTAATTTTTTACTGAACCGCCCTTTCGAGTTTTCGATTCACCGGGATGCCCTTTTTTTCCCAAGTCGCCTTTTCAGGTTTTCGACTTGTCGGGTCGTTTATGCGTAGTATCTTTTGACTATGTATGCGTTCGCAGGGTGCGGCAGGTCATCGCAGTCCATGGTGGTTAGAATCATAGCCCCACCAGAAAAGATGTTTTTGATCTCAAATGGTCCTTCGTAAGTAGGAGCCCATTTTCCCCTGGGATCACTTTACGGCAAGATGATCCGCTTGATTACAAGATCTCCGACTTGATACACATGACGTCTGACTTTCTTGTTGAAAGCCCTGATCATCCGTTTTTGATACGTCTGACCATGACAAACAACAGTAAGTCGCTTCTCGTCGATCAAATTAAGTTGATCAAGCCGGGTCTGAATCCAATCGTCTTCACTTAAACCAACATCCTTCATAATCCTCAAGGAAGGAATCTGAACTTCCATAGGTAAAACAACCTCCATGCCATATACCAAAGAAAAGGGGGTTGCCCCAGTTGAAGTACGTGCCGTGGTACGATATCCATACAGAGCAAACGGTAACATCTCATGCTAGTCCTTGTATATGACTATCATCTTTTGAATGATCTTCTTGATATTTTTGTTCGTAGCTTCAACAACACCGTTTATCTTTGGCCGATAGAGAGATGAATTGTGATGTTGAATCTTGAACTTCTCGCACATAGCGGTGATCACAGTGTTATTCAAGTTTGTACCGTTGTCCGTGATGATCCTGTCGGGAATACCATACCGGTATATGAGGTTCTGCTTGATGAAGCGGGAAACCACATTCTTTGTAACGGAGGCGAGGGAAGCTGCTTCGACCCACTTGGTAAAGTAATTAATGGCCACCAGGATGAAGCGATGTCCATTGGATTCTGTAGGCTTGATCTCTCCAATCATGTCGATTCCCCACATCGCGAATGGCCAAGGAGCTGTTAGAACGTTGAGAGGAACTGGAGGAATATGTACCTTGTCAGCATAGACTTGGCATTTGTGACAAGTACGGGCATATTGATAACAATCAACTTCCATGGTAGACCAGTAGTAGCCTGCCCTTAGAATCTTCTTAGCCATCGTATGTTCGCTTAAGTGGGTGCCAAATGTGCCACTATGTATTTCAGTCATGATCAATTCAGCTTCAACTTTGTCCACACAACGAAGTAGAACATAATCATGGCTGCGCTTATATAGGATACCATTGCTCAGGAAGAACTTGGCAGCAAATCTCCTTAAGAAATTTTTGTCGTTGACTGAAGCTCCTTCAGGGTACTCTCGAGTCTTGAGATACCTTTTGATTTCATGAAACCAGGGTTGTTCCACTACTTCTTCGATATTAATCTCATGATAGTGCGCAGGTTCGTCCATTCGCTCGATTGTGATTTGGGGAGCCTCATTATCCCAGTTGAGTTTAAACATGGAAGACATCGTAGCTAGAGCATCAACTAGCTGATTTTCTTCTCGCGGAAAGTGCTCAAAGGTAATCTACTCGAAATGAGGCAACAATGTCAGGACATGTTCTTTGTATGGGATAAGGTTAGGGTGTTTAGTATCCCACTCTCCTTTGATTTGATTGATAACCAAAGCTGAGTCCCCGAATACAACCAAAGATTTGATTCCCAAGTCAATAGCAGCCTTGAGATCAAAGATACAAGCTTCATACTCGGCCATGTTGTTGGTGCAGCTAAAGCAGAGTCTAGCAGTGAAAGGTGTATGGCAACCTTCTGGAGATATAAGTACCGCGCCGATACCGTTGCCAAGCGCGCTTGAAGCACCATCAAAGTACAAGGTCCATCGGGATCCTTGTTCAGGTCTGTCATACGGTCCGTTATCTTTAATGTTGTCCAAAGTCATAATATCCTCGTCAGGGAAGTCGAACCTCATGGATTGGTAATCTTCGACGGCTTGATGAGCTAGATGGCCAGCTAGTACACTCCCCTTTATAGCTTTTTGGGTTGTGTACTGGATATCATACTCAGTCAGGATCATCTGCCATCTAGTGATTCTTCCGGATAAAGCAGGCTTCTCGAAGATGTACTTGATCAGATCCATATTAGAAATCAGCAGAGTTGTATGTGTCAACATATACTGCCTTAGCCGGCGAGCAGCCCATACCAAAGCGCAACAAGTTTTCTCGAGCAGTGAGTAACGAGTCTCACAGTCGGTAAACTTTTTGCTAAGGTAATAAATGGCATGCTCTTTTCGGCTAGACTCGTCAGGTTGGCCCAATACGCTCCCCATTGAGTTATCCAAAACAATGAGATACATGATTAAAGGTCTTCCTTCGACGGGTGGCATCAAGATAGGAGGCTCCAGCAAATACTCCTTGATCTTATCAAAAGTAACTTGACAATCATTGTTCCATTCAACCACCTGATCTTTCTTCAACAACTTGAAGATTGGCTCATAGGTAGATGTTAGGTGAGAGATGAACCTTGCAATATAGTTTAAGCGTTCCAAGAAACCTCTAACCTCCTTCTCAGTGCGGGGGGCGGTAATTTCTTTTATAGCTTTGACTTTGGCAGGATCAACCTCAATGCCTTTGTTATTGACGATGAATCCTAAAAGTTTACCAGACTTGACTCCGAAAGTGCACTTGCTAGGATTCATTCTGAGCTTATATTCCTTTAACCTGACAAACAGCTTCTGCAGATGATCGAGGTGTTCTTCTTCTGTTTGTGAACGGGCTATCGTGTCGTCTACGTAGACTTCGATCTCATGATGTATCATGTCATGAAACAAAGCTACCATGGCGTGCTAATAGGTTGCCCCGACATTCTTCAGTCCGAATGGCATCACTTTATAGCAGAAGGTACCCCACTGCGTAACAAAAGTAGTCTTCTCCATGTCTTCGGGGGCCATTTTGATCTGGTCGTAGCCCGAGAATCCATCCATGAAAGAAAACACCTTATGTTGAGCTGTATTGTCGACCAAAATGTCAATGTGTGGTAGTGGGAAATCATCTTTAGGGCTAACCTTGTTTAAGTCTCTGTAGTTCACACACATTCTGACTTTGCCGTCCTTCTTAAGCACGAGCACAATGTTAGCAACCCATTATGGATAGGAAGTAACACCAGAAAGCCAGCATTGAACTGCTTCATCACCTCAACTTTGATCTTTTCAGACATATCGGACCTCATTCGGCGGACTTTCTGCTTAATTGGTGGACAATATTCTCTTGTAAGGAGACGGTGAACCACAATATCTGTATCCAGCCCCGACATATCTTCATAGGACCAGGCGAAGATCTCAACATATTCATTCAACAGTTGAACTAAACGCTCTTTGACATTTGGCTCCAGGTTGGCACCCACTTTAACCTCTTTTCTGTCTTCGTCTGTTCCCAAATTGATAGTTTCCAACAACTCTTCATGGGGGAAGAATAGCCCTTTCTTCTTATTGCAAAAGTCTAGCTAAATCTCCAGGCACTTCACAGTCTTCCTCACCTTCGTGCTCGGCATGATTGACCAAATCTTCAGAGTCACTGAAGGCCAAAGAAGAATAATCACCCATGGAATCCAGAGTGGACGGGTACCTGCATTTTGTGAGCGTGGGTGTGTGTAAGGGATAGCCATCCTTAAACAAAATAAAATGTAAAAGGAAAGAAAATGAACACAAAAGTTTATAGATGAAAACGTCCATGATTCATTAAAAATGGCATATGAAAATGAAAAATCAAAACCCTTACAAATGAACCTATGTGCCCCGGGAAAGGCACAAGGCAAAAGAGTGTACAAATTGTTTAAAAGTTATTACAGACGAACATAAATGTTTCAAAAGATAAATTACTGATTGATGAAAGTAATGGGAATGAAGTCTTTCGCCTCCCAGTTGTTCAGTCCTCCTTCAATGGTTGGAAAGATCCAATCTTCAAAATTTCCTCCTTCATCATCATCTTCTAAAGCATTAACTCCATGGTGAGCGATCTTTAAGGGTGGCCCTCCAGCCCGGGAGCGACACACAACTTTCTGGCTAGCAGTAGTGAAACCTAATCTGAACTTGTCTGTCTTGTGAGGAAAATCTGGCAGTTGACCCCACACTGTACTTCCTCCTTCCTTGATTACAACCTCCGCATCTTTATGGGATGACATTCGAAACACATGCTTGGTAATGATAGGCACATCAGTCATTGTCTTTGCTACCGCGACCTCAGGAGAAACCTCTTCAAAGTGTTGGAAAGGTGTTTCTATGAATTCACCATCTAACTCCACGTAGCGGAAAGAGTTAAGGTGGATTATCATATACTCCTCCTCACCATGAAATGTTATGATCTTACCCTGGACTGGGTACTTTAGAATCTGGTGTAGAGAAGAAGTGACTGCCCCAGAATTGTGGATCCATGGCCTTCCCAACAAGCATGAATATGAAGGACGGATGTCCATCACATAAAATGTAGAGTTGAAAAATTTTCGTACCCACTTTGATTGGTATGTCCACTTCTCCGTGAACCATCCGTTTAGAACCTTCGAAGGCTCTAACAATGATATTACTGGTGTGATACGGTGGGAGAACTGACTTGAGGTTTTGCGTTTGTCTTCGCACTTGTTCAATTTAGCAAGAGTCGCCACCGACTTTTTATTTTATCCAAAGGAAAGGTCAAAAAGCACAGGAAAGACCTTTGAGATGTTTTCTTGGGTTCGGGGGGTAGATTATGAAAATGGAAGGTGCTAGAACCCTTTTCATCCATGGTTTTCCATGGTCTCTTAGTTACTTGTTTTAGATCACTTGCCTTTGCTTTTCAATTGTTTGAAATGGTGCTTTGTGTGTGTGTTTTTTGAAAATGTTTTGAAAAAGAAGCCTTGTCTAGGCAACCTTTGTAATGATTCTTGTTTGAATATATACAAAGGTGTATGTCTTTTTGAAAATATATTTCAATGTTTTGAAAGTTTGTTTTTGTGGGAAATGTTTTGAAATGTGTTGTGAAGTGTGTTTTGAAAATAACAAGGATGTTTTGCAAGCTTTTGATCAAGTAACTAAGAGTTGTCTACCCTATTTTACTCAAAGATCTTTCTTATGTTTTTAACCCTTTTAAAAGTTTTGTTTCACCATTGTATTTGATGAACAACCTTATGTTAGGATGTTTAAACGGGACAGGCGCGGGTCATCGTATACAATCATTGAAAGCAACTTGTAAGACGCTCTAGAAATTTTGTAAGGGACGAGATCGTTTCATCGAAGGCAACATCGAGGGTCATCGAGGGACTACGATCTTTGTTTATCTAAGGGGCATTTGCTATAGTGTCTCATGTTTGAGGGACATGATTGCATTTTCCGAGGCAACAAGTGAGGTTACCCTAGAGGTGCAAATGTGAATTGTGTATTGATTTTCATGCATTTATTCTTGTATTAGGTTATCTAGTGATTGATTTTGAATCTTGCCATACAAACCCTAATCTCTAATCATGGTATAATTTAAAAGCATAAAGTGCGAGAATTAAATTCTAAGCTATTACAAAAGAGTATTCGGGGATGGGGGTACAATCATTTACAAATGGGGATGAGTCTCTCAAGAATAATAATGTCCCAAATATTATGAGTTACAACCAAATTGAATCATCGCCACTCAACATAAGATTATAACAATTTATAAGATAAAGAAAAATCAAATAAATATGAGATGTATGTGTTTATTTACAAACAAACAGATAAAATTTAACCTAATAAAGATTAAGTATTTATTATTATTTTTTGTGTTTTTTTAGGAACTTATGTAAAGAAAAATTCTAAAGAAAGAAAATTATTAATGTTTCTATTATTTACATATTTTTTAAAGAAAACAAAATTAGTTAAATAAAATACTCATTTACATTTGTAATTCTTAATTTAATAAAGAAAATTAAAACTAATGTTAAGAAAATTAAAGTAATTATTAACAAAAAATAAAAAAAAATAAAATTACTTATAATGAAAATAGAATAAAGTATTAGTTTAAAAATTTAAAAAAAAAGGATGAAGATGATGGGCCTAGGATTTGTGGCCCAAACAAATTGAAAATCAGAATTAGCAAAAAAGGGGGGTATGCGCTAGCCAGTCAATTGGGCTTGTGGTTTTTGTTTGGGGCGAAGGCCCATGTAGTGTTGTACAATATTTTTCAGGGTTTGCTCATTTGATTAGGGTTTGTAATTTTGGCCTCAGCGGCGCCGCTTCTCTCATCTATTTCATGCGAAGCGTTTGATACTCAAAAGTCCTAGGTTGCCAGAGCGCCACCTCCTCTCACTTCCTCTCCTATCACAGCGGCCCACAGTTGTGGTTTGGAATGGTACGAGTTTTATCTTGTTTTGATTCTTAGGTTCTTCTCTTTTACAGTTTGCATTCGTTTGTTTGAGTTTTGCTTATATTATTGTTTCATCTTTTAATCCATGGTGATTATGTCTAAGATGCAGTTAAGTTGGGAAGAAAAATCATACCTTGGAGATTGGTTTCTGGAAAAACGGACGAAGAGGAAGAATGAGTTAGACCGGCGGCGCTCTTGGTGGCCAAAGGGCGGAGGATGGAACGATGATGGTCGCTTATGGTATTTTTTGTTGTTTTTTGAATGTTTGATGATGAGTGTCTTCTGAAAACTATTTGTTCTTTGACTTTTTGCTTCTGAAAACCTATTTGCTTCTTCTGAAAACCCTTTGAATCGCTTCTGATACTCTTCCTCTCTTTTGGCTACTGATGTTTGATGATAATGAACTTTGCCTTTGAATCTTTATTGCTTCTGAATCTCTCTCTTCTTTGGGTGTTGAATATTGATGATGAATGTATTTCTGAGATTGCTTTGGTTGTTTGTTCTTTATTGGTTTGAAACTTGTTGGTGATAGTTTTGGTTGGTTGAGTTTGTTAAGCTTGGCGTTTAGAACTGTAACTTGCAGTTTTTTTGCAGGTTTGTTGAGCTTTGAATAAGTTTTGGCTTGCAGGTTTGAGTTTTGCAAGTTGTTTGGTTTTGAGCTGGTTTGTTGATTGCAGTTTGGAAATGTTTGGCTTGCAGGCTTGCTAGAAGGTTTGTTATGCAGGTTGAGTTTACAGTTTGTTTGTAATGCAGGCTGTAGCTTTGAGTTTTGGAAACAGGCTTGCATGTTTGAGTTATTTTGGCTAGCAGGTTTGAGTTTTTGTTATGTAGTTTGAGATGCAGGCTGTTGAGTTTGGTTTTTTTCTGGTTTGTAATGCAGTTTGAGATGCAGGCTGTGCAGGTTTGCTTGAGTTTGCAAGCTTGAGTAAACTGGGAAGGCTTTGGTTGTATGGCAAGAAGGTTTGCAGTTTGTAATGCAGGCTTGAGTTTGTAGTTTGAGTTTTTTTTTATATTTTTCTCCCTCTACTCTGTTGGCTGTTGGACTGTTATATATATATCTTTTTTGTTACATTTTCTGCCTTTTACAGCCTGCTTTTGCCAAAACTGAAGAAGAGAAAAACACAAGAAGGGGGGGTTGAATTGTAAAACTGAAAAACACTTGCAATGAACACGATATTTTTATCCTGGTTCGTTTGATCTCAAACTACTCCAGTCCACCCGTCAAGGTGATTTCGCCTCTCTCCAACGAGGTCTTAATCCACTATATTCAACTGAATATTACAATCTGCTTTAACAACTGCTAAAGCCTTCTTGATGCAACCACAACCCGGTTTGTCAAGGAAACACTTTCTTACAAAGAAGATAAAACTAGGTGTGTGAATGTTTTCTATAAAACTGTATCACAACTGTGATGTTACACAACTTAAGCTTATGAAACTAGATTGCTAAACAATGAGTGAGAAATTTTGAAGCGTTTAGCAAACTGAAAGAAGGAAGATGATGATTAGCTTTTAGGCGTGTAATATGATGTAGAGCATTAGCCAATTCAATCTTCATAGTCTTGTTTATATAGCATTGAGATTGTTGAACGTTGGAGCAATAATCTTGATTCAATGCTAATAACAAACTTTCCTTATTGAGCAGATCTTGTCTGGAATGATGCCGTTGGTAATAATACGCTTTCAATGCACAGTATCGTTGCTACTTAAAGCATGTTCTGGCTTGGCTCATTCTGACTCTGCTTAGCTGCTGATGAACTGTTCTTGTCTTTATCAGAGTGTTGAGCGCAGTTCTATTCATCAAGCTTCAGCATACACGTGAATTAATCTTCTGATTCTGGTATTCTGATATAGCATCTTCTGATGGTGATGTTAAAGACCAATATTCTGATGCTGATTAAGTGTGCTCTTGCTGATACCTATCAGAGTTTCTGCAAATCAGAAAGTAATATTTTAGGTAGAAAGTAGTTCTTACATGAATCACATAAATAATATATCTTTTCATTTTGTTATCATCAAAACTTAAACATAGGGTAGTAGATTCAAACTTTGTTCTAACAATCTCCCCCTTTTTGATGATGACAAAAACTAGATATTTTTAATTGAAAATAACGTGAAAAGAGTATCAGAGATAACTAAATGATAAGATGTATCAGAGTAAGAGGTTATCAAAGATAAGGGATAAAGAGATATCAGAGTTGAGAGATACTCCCCCTGAATTTATTACTTCCCTGTTTAGTTCCAAGAGTTCTTCAGGATCAGATCTTTATTGCTTTTCTTTGAACATCAGACTATCAGAGTCTTTGACTATCAGAAGCTTTAGATCAGTATATCAGAGCAGAGCTTCAGATCAGCGTATCAGAGCTTTTCTATCAGAGCTTTGCTTTGGGTCAGAGTATTAAAGCTTTAGTCTTCAGAATATCAGAGAGCATTCTTGTACCTGTTAGACTTAAGCAAAAACAGAAAACATATTCAAGTATATCAGAGTTAGAATGTTTGAGATTTTCTGTCTTAGTAATCCGTTATTGGAAAAATATCATTCTTGTTCTCCCCCTTTTTGTCAGCAATCAAAAAGTGTAAGTGATGTGCTAAAACATTTAGAGCAGAAAAACTTGTCATATTAAAAAGTTCAGAATCAAACAAAACAGTACAACAGATAATCAAAGAAAACATGAAAATGACATGAATGAAAAGCTAAGGTTGGGGAGGAAGGCGTGTGAACAGGTTCTCCAGCATGGCTTTGATCTGATCAACACTCTCATTCTGCTTGTGCACCATGCTGACTACTGTGTCTATCTTGCTATCCTGCACATCCATCCTTTCTTTCATCTTCTGGTCATTTTCATCCATCCTTTGCTGCAGACGAATGTCATTCAGCTTCAGCTCTTCCAGAGTCTGCCTATCCAAGGCAGCTTGAGAAACATCAGAAGCAGGGAGCTTCTGAGAGCTTTCTGCAACATCTTCTGCTTGACTTGCTTCAGCTTGAATAGTCTTGTCTTCTTCTGGTTGCACCTTTGAAGCTGGCTGTTTCTCAGACCATGGCTCACTATCTAGAAGGAGCACGTCTTCCTGTGGCAGCTGAATTTCAACTTCTCTGTTGTGCCTGCTCATAGTTGATATCCTGCAACTTGAGGGCTTCAGCACGTACCCAAATTCTGAATTGTGACCAGAGCTGGTCAGAGGCAGCTGGATCAATCATTCCAGGACAGACTTGCTTCAGAGAAGCAATCCACAATTGCAAACCTGTTTCAAAATTCATAATACCAGAGCCAACATCTGGTTGTTTTGGTTTTGGAATGGCTATTTTATTTTTCAGATCAGCAAGGCGGTCAAGGATTGTTAAATCTATGAAGGTCCTGCTGGGGTTTTCGGTGGTTTGCTTGGGAGCTGTTTGTTTTGGAGATGGAGTGGGAGAATCAGAAATAATGATTGGACTGTTTGGGGTTTTGGGAGTATTTGGTGGTGTAGATTCTGGCGAGGATGGCAGCTGGGCCATGGTTACTGTTGTTCCACATGGCAGCTGGATTGCCAGAGGTTGTGGTTCAGAGGATTGAGGAGAGTGAGATTCAGAAGGTGGAGGAGTTTGAGTCTCAGAGTGATGAAACTCAGGTTGAGGTGATGGTGGATGAATTTCTGGTTGAGGAGAGGGAGAAGGAATTGCTGGTTGTTCAGGGATAAGAGGTTCTTCTGGAATGGGTGAGAGAGGTTGTTCTGGTTGTAGAGAGTGGACAATTTGTGGTTCAGAGTTTGGATTATTGGAGGAGTGATCAGAGGTGTGTTGATCAATGTCAGACATCACTTTGTCAATTGCTGATGTTGTGGAGATTGTTGGTTTGGGATGTTTGGTTCGGGGTCTTCTGAGTTGTAGTGCCTCAGAAGGGTCATCTTCTGTTTCAGTTTCATCTATTGTTGGGATGGGGATTGAGATTTCTTGAGAAGTTGGAGTTGGGATAGATGCTGGAATAGTAGAAGAATTTAAAACAGAAGCAGCAGATAAATTACCTCTTTTCTTGAGTGTCTGCTGGGATGATCCTTCTGAAGGTGCCTTCCTTTTCTTCGTCTTCTTCAGTGTAACTTCTGGTTGAGGTTAGCGCAGATCTTTGATATTCAGATTGGGATCTGTACCATCAGCCTTGCACGTGTCCAGATATCTGAGAACCACCACTGGTTTGGATTCTATCTCAGAAAATAAAGGAAAGTCACTCAGTGGGACTCTTCTGCTGGTGATATCAGCAATAGGAGTAACGCTGGGTTCCTTTTTGATATTCTCTATTAACTTCATTTTCTTCAAGTTCTTCGCGTTCAGAGGCTTCCCAACCATTGGTTCAATGGTGCTTAACTCTTGAGCTTCTATCAGGTGCTCTATCAGCCTATTCTCAGTCAGAATATCTGATATTAACCTTCCAAAGGGTATCCAATCCCTCTTTGTTCTTTCTTCTTCCATGGTTTCCTTCACGCTTGTTCTGAGGTGATTAAACAGAAGATGAGCCAAGTTGATTTTTACCTTCTGATTGATAAAATAGATCAGAAACTGCTGATCTATATTTATGTAATCAGGGGAACTAGTTGGCTTCCTATGATTAAAACACCCCAGAATTATCTTCGCCCAAACTCTGTGGTGATCCTTCAGATCTCTGATCTTGCTGCTAGGCACCCCATGGGTGAAAATCCTTTCTGCTATGACGCCCACGTCAGCACATCTCTCAGCCATATCAATACAGCGAACGCCACCGCCACTGTAACCAATTAACCTTGCTATGTGATCCTCAGTGATCACAATCTTCTTCCCCATAATGTAGGAGGTGACTTGATGCGTTGAAGCAGTTGCATGAATCCAGAACTCCTTGACTAACATTGGGAATGTTGGTCCAACCAACCTGTCAAAATACCTTTCCCATTTATGTGCCCTAACTTCTTCTGTTAAATCAAAGCCATTCTCCTTCAGACTGCCAAAATCAATAATCAGTTCAGATAACACTTCAAGATTCTTCACTGGAGTGAGGAGTGTTCTGAATGGAACTTGATACTGTTCAGATGATGCTTTCTTCTGAGAACCTGCAGAAGCACTGCTGGAGGTTGCCATGTTCACACTTAAGGATTTTGAGAAAAACTGAGAAAATGGGTTTAAGAGAGATGAACACAGAAAAATGCAGAGAATACTTGAGAAATAATGAGAAACTGTAAAAGATTAAAGTGAGAGGTTAACGTGGTTAAATAGGCTTCAGAATATTTTGAAATTGTAAATGTTTTCAAGAAAGAGAAATAAAATCATGATTACGTTTTAAAAATATGATTACTTTCATTTAATGCTTGCTGATTTTGGGGGATTTGAGAAAGATACTTAAAACGGTTACCAGACATGTGTCTCAATGCACCCAATCAGCGTTTTGCCTTCTCAGAAGCGTGCACGCGTTCTGCTTCAGAGATTTGCTGATGATTGGATGACACTTGTTTGATGTAGTGATCAGCACGTCTATCCTTGAGCTTAGACTCTCATCTGATACAATCTGCATGTTCTATCTTTCTGAAAAGAGATTGATCAGAAGTTCACAGTAAAGCAAATACATTCTGAAGATAAATATATGGAATTAAAACATTTTCACTCTGGGCAGATTTTCATGCTGAGATGTTTCAGAATGAAATTGAACCTATCTTCAGAAAGGGGTTTAGTGAAGATATCAGCCCATTGATGGTCTGTATCTATAAATTTTAAATTCAAAATTCCTTTCTGAATATAGTCCCTAATGAAGTGATGTTTTATTTCTATATGCTTAGCTCTAGAATGTAAAATGGGATTCTTACTTAAGCAAATAGCAGACGTATTATCACAGAGTATAGGAATGTTACTCTCAAAAATTTGGAAGTCTTCAAGCTGACTTTTCATCCAGAGCATTTGTGTGCTACATCCTGCTGCTGCTATGTACTCAGCTTCTGCTGTTGATAGCGCAATTGTTGATTGCCTTTTGCTGGACCAAGAGATCAGATTTTCTCCCAGAAACTGGTAGCTTCCAGAAGTACTTTTACGCTCCACTCTGTCTCCAGCAAAGTCAGCATCGCAGTAGCCTACTAAACTGTAATCACTAGATTTTCTATAAAACAAACCCAGATTAGTAGTACCTTTCAGATACTTGAAAATTCGCTTAACAGCTGTTAAGTGAGATTCTCTAGGATCTGATTGGAATCTAGCACAAATACAAACGCTGAATAATATATCAGGTCTTGAAGCTGTCAGATAAAGGAGAGAGCCAATCATACCTCTGTAGACTTTCTGTTCTACATTTTTGCTTACCTCTTCTCTTTCCAGAATGCACGTGGGATGCATTGGAATCTTTGATGGCTTACATTCTGAGAGGTCAAATTTCTTCAGAAGATCTCTGATGTATTTGCTCTGATGAATGTAAGTTCCCTCTGGAGTTTGATTGATCTGAATTCCTAGAAAGAATTTCAGTTCCCCCATGAGGCTCATCTCAAATTCTGCCTGCATACACTTAGCAAATTTTCTTCCAAGAGAAGGATTAGTAGAACCAAAAATAATATCATCAACATAAATTTGACATACTAAGATGTCATTCTTAACTGATTTACAGAATAAGGTAGTGTCCACCTTCCCTCTGGTGAATTCATTTTCTAACAGAAAGTTACTTAGCCTTTCATACCAAGCTCTGGGAGCTTGTTTCAGACCATATAGTGACTTCTTTAGTTTGAAAACATGTTCTGGATGTTTTGTATTTTCAAAACCAGGGGGTTGGTGCACATAAACCTCTTCTTCTATATAACCATTTAAGAATGCACTCTTGACATCCATCTGATACAGAGTGATGCCTCTATTAACAAAAAATTAAATTAAAAGTCTGATAGATTCTAACCTGGCGACTGGAGCAAAGGTTTCTGTATAGTCTATCCCCTCTTGCTGACTATAACCTTGTTCAACCAGTCGTGCTTTGTTTCTGATGACTTCACCTTGTTCATTTAGCTTATTTCTGAAGACCCATCTCGTACCAATGACGTTGAATCCTTTTGGTCTAGGAACAAGATCCCATACGTCATTTCTGGTGAATTGATTCAGCTCTTCTTGCATTGCCAGAATCCAGTCATTATCCAGAAGTGCTTCATCAATAGAAGAAGGTTCAATTAGAGACACAAGTCCCATGAGGGTTTCTTCAGAGTTTCTGAAGCTTGCTCTTGTTCTGATTGGATCTTCCTTTCTTCCTAAGATAGTCTCTTCTGGGTGATCCAAGCTGCTTCTGGGTAATCTCTTCTGAGGTTGATCAGCAGCTGTTGTAGGATTGCTAGCAGTGCTCCTTTCAAATGTTGAAGGAGTGTTTGTGTTGAGAGCTTCTGATGACTTGTCTTCAGAACCTGTAAATTCAATTTCCATACCTGCAAAAACTTCATTCTGCTTTGACTTTTCAGAGTCAAGCTTATCATCAAAACGAACACTGATTGATTCTTCCACAATCTGTGTTTCTATATTGTATACTCTGTACCCTCTTGAGCGTTCAGAGTATCCTAACATAATACACTTCTGTGCTTTAGAGTCAAACTTGTTCAAATAATTCTTTGTATTTAACATAAAACAGGTACATCCAAATGGATGAAAATATGAAATGTTGGGCTTTCTGTTCTTCCATAATTCATATGGAGTCTTTTCCAGAATAGGTCTTATTGAGATTCTATTCTGAATGTAGCATGCTGTGTTTATTGCCTCTGCCCAGAAGATCTTAGCAACGTTTGTCTCATTGATCATGGTTCTGGCCATTTCTTGCAATGTTCTGTTCTTTCGTTCTACAACTCCATTTTGTTGGGGAGTTCTAGAACAAGAGAAATCATGCAGAATGCCTCTGTCATTAAAGAATGACTCAAAATCTTTGTTTTCAAATTCTCCACCATGATCACTTCTGACTTTAATGATTCTAAGATCCTTTTCATTCTGAACTTGGTTACAGAAGGTAACAAACACAGAGTGTGACTCGTCCTTGTGTCTTAAGAACTTTACCCATGTCCATCTGCTATAGTCATCTACGATTACTAACCCATACTTCTTGCCACTGACTGAAGCAGTTTTAACTGGTCCAAATAAGTCAATGTGCAGAAGTTCTAATGGCTTAGAGGTAGAAACAACATTTTTAGATTTAAAAGAAGGTTTTGCAAACTTGCCTTTCTGACATGCTTCACACAGAGCATCTGAATTGAACTTCAAATTAGGAAGTCCTCTGACCAGATTGAGTTTGTTAATCTGAGATATTCTTCTCATACTAACATGCCCCAATCTTCTGTGCCAGATCCACTGCTCGTTGTTAACAGACAGAAGGCACTTTACATTCTGACTTTTTAGTTCAGAAAGTTTGATTTTGTAAATGTTGTTTTTCCTCTTTCCATTAAACAGGATAGTCCCATCTTTCTGACTAACAGCTTTACATGATTTTTGATTAAAGATTATATCATAACCGTTATCACTTAATTGACTTATGGATAACAAATTATGCATTAATCCATCTACTAGCAGAACATTATTAATAGAAGGAAGATTTCCATTACCTACAGTTCCAGAGCCAATGATCTTTCCCTCTGATTTCCTCCAAAGCCAACGTGGCCTCCAGGCTTAAGTTCCAGGCTTTGGAACATATGCCTTCTTCCCGTCATGTGTCACGAGCAGCCAGAGTCCAGGTACCATGACTGGTGTTTCTGACTTGCTGCTAAAGATATCTGCAACATGTATTATTTTATCCTTAGGTACCCAGATTTTCTTGGGTCCTGATTTGTTAGATTTACCAAAACTCTGGTTGAATTTTGGTTTCACAGAGTACTTACTGCTAGTGTATTTAATATCATGTGTGTGACCATACACAAAATGTGAATTCAGAGGAGTGTGTTTAATGGTTAAGTCCATGACATTCTTTGGTGTAGGAACCTTACCTTGGTATCCTATTCCTTTCCTGCCGTTTCTGCTAACTCCATAGATCATTGAAGCCATTTTGCTTCTATCTATGCTTTTAGCAAGGAACTTCTGGAAACTGTGATCATACTCCTTGATGATCTCATCAGCGTTGCTGGGAGTTTCAGAAATTGGTTCCTTCTGAGAGTTTTGTAAAGTATTTTCTAATTTTGAAATTTTAATTCTCAGCTCAGAATTCTCCAATTTAAGACTCGCAGTCTTATTAGAGTCAGATTCAAGATTCCTTTTCAGGTCTCTGAATTTAACTCTAATCTGCTGATACCTTTCCAGGATT
This sequence comes from Vicia faba, assembly GCA_948472305.1. NCBI lineage: Eukaryota > Viridiplantae > Streptophyta > Magnoliopsida > Fabales > Fabaceae > Vicia > Vicia faba. Next base: position 843,187,725 of record OX451740.1, read on the forward strand.
TCATTAAGGCTTTCAGCAAGTTCAGCCTTGGTAAAATTAACAGCAAAGTTAGGAAATACCTCTTCAGTATCTGATTCTGAGTCTGATTCAGAAGCTTCACTATCTTCTGAAATGTTAGCCATGAGAGTTATGTTTGCCCTCTCATCATCTGATTCTGAGTCAGCTTCAGATGAGTCAGAGTCATCCCATGTAGCCATGAGACTTTTCTTCTTTTCCCTTCCAAACTTCTTTTTAGGCTTTTCTCTGTGAAGCTTTGGGCAGTCACTCTTGTAGTGTCCTTGCTCATTGCACTCATAGCAGATGATGTCCTTGGTGTTTGGCTTTTTGCTACTTGAGGAGCCTTCAGATCTTCTGTATCCAAAAGAAGAATCTGTCCTTCTGTATCTGGAAGAAGACTCGTTCTGATCAGATCTTCTGGGATTCCTGAACTTCCTTTGCCTCTGCTTCCAGAGTTGATTTACTCTTCTGGAGAGGAGGGAGAGTTCGTCTTCTTCTGATGAGGATCCATCAGATGTTTCTTCAACTGCCTGTAAAACTTTAGACTCAGTTTTTTTGTTAGATTTTAATGCTAAAGGCTTACCTTGCTTCTGAGGCTCATCAGCTTCTAGCTCTATCTCATGACTTCTGAGGGAGCTGATAAGTTCCTCCAAAGTAATTTTGTTGAGATCTTTTGCTAGCTTCAAAGCTGTAACCATTGGTCTCCACTGCTTGGGTAAGCTTCTGATGATTTTCTTGACATGGTCAGCAGTAGAGTATCCTTTGTCCAGAACCTTGAGACCAGCTACCAGAATCTTGAATCTTGAGAACATTGTTTCAATGGATTCAGATTCTTCCATTTTGAACGCCTCATACTTCTGAATGAGCGCCAGAGCTTTAGTTTCTTTGACCTGAACGTTGCCCTCATGTGTCATTCTGAGTGAGTCAAAAATGTTCTTTGCTGTGTCTCTGTTGGAGATCTTTTCATATTCAGTATAGGAGATGGCGCTGAGAAGGATGGTTCTGGCCTTGTGGTGATTCTTGAAGTCACGCTTTTGTTGGTCAGTCATTGTTTTTCTATCAATCTTCTGACCGCTTGCATTCACAGGGTGCGTGTATCCATCTGTCACCATATCCCACAGATCAGCATCATGTGCCAGAAAGAAGCTTTCAATTCTGTCTTTCCAGTAATCAAAGTTTTCTCCATCAAAGACTGGAGGTTTGCCGCTGAATCTGTCTCTGTCCTCATGGTTGTCATTGCTGGTGTAAGAATAGTTTCCTGCCATTGTGTTTTTCTGACGCTGGATCTTGTACTGACACGGTTAAGTGTTTTAGCTCAGAACCAGGCGCTCTGATGCCAATTGAAGAAGAGAAAAACACAAGAAGGGGGGGTTGAATTGTAAAACTGAAAAACACTTGCAATGAACACGATATTTTTATCCTGGTTCGTTTGATCTCAAACTACTCCAGTCCACCCGTCAAGGTGATTTCACCTCTCTACAACGAGGTCTTAATCCACTATATTCAACTGAATATTACAATCTGCTTTAACAACTGCTAAAGTCTTCTTGATGCAAACCACAACCCGGTTTGTCAAGGAAACACTTTCTTACAAAGAAGATAAAACTAGGTGTGTGAATATTTTCTACAAAACTGTATCACAACTGTGATGTTACACAACTTAAGCTTATGAAACTAGATTGCTAAACAATGAGTGAGAAATTGTGAAGCGTTTAGCAAACTGAAAGAAGGAAGATGATGATTAGCTTTTAGGCGTGTAATATGATCTAGAGCATTAGCCAATTCAATCTTCATAGTCTTGTTTATATAGCACTGAGATTGTTGAACGTTGGAGCAATAATCTTGATTCAATGCTAATAACAAACTTTCCTTATTGAGCAGATCTTGTCTGGAATGATGCCGTTGGTAATAATACGCTTTCAATGCATAGTACCGTTGCTACTTAAAGCATGTTCTGGCTTGGCTCATTCTGACTCTGCTTAACTGCTGATGAACTGTTGTTGTCTTTATCAGAGTGTTGAGCGCAGTTCTGTTCATCAAGCTTCAGCATACACGTGAATTAATCTTCTGATTCTGGTATTCTGATATAGCATCTTCTGATGGTGATGTTAAAGACCAATATTCTGATGCTGATTAAGTGTGCTCTTGCTGATACCTATCAGAGTTTCTGCAAATCAGAAAGTAATATTTTAGGTAGCAAGTAGTTCTTACATGAATCACATAAATAATATATCTTTTCATTTTGTTATCATCAAAACTTAAACATAGGGTAGTAGATTCAAACTTTGTTCTAACAAAAACTGCAAACCTCTTCACTAGGTCTTCTCTTTCTCTCTCTCTCTCTCTAAGCACTTTTGCTTATAATATTTTATTCTGAAAAGTTGGCTGTCTAGAAAATGATGAAAGCCTTTTGACAGGTTTTGACTTGTCACGTGAATTATCTCTTGCTGTCTTGCTTTTGCCTGCTGTATTTCTTTTTCCATACTGCACTACCATATTTATCCAATTTGTCTTGTAACTTGGTTTTGGGAAATTTGTTTTGTAGCTGAATATGGGACCTTGCTTGCTGCTGTATTATACATTTGTTTGACTTATACTTTGGCAGTTTGGCGCCTGTTTGTCCTTTTGAATTTGTGACTTAGTTTGGTTTGGCTGCCCTGTTTGGTTTGCTTGGTTAGACAGTTTGTAACTCAACATGCTTGCATTTTTCAATTTGTATTTTAATTTTCTATTTGTGAACCAAGAAGAGAAATCTTCTTGTGATTTGCAGAGAGAAAAATAAAGCGTGACGAAAATAGGCAATCTGATTCTAGACGGCCAATTTTAATGATGACTTTTTTTTCTTCTTTTCATTTGAAAATTCTTGTGCTGATTTTCTTTTCTTTCTTCTTTTTCAGGTGGATGCATCTTGGACAATAGCAGAAGCAGTAGAAGCCAAAGATTTTAGGAGATTAGGCTTAGGTTTATTATTTTTTTTCATTTATTGTAAACAAATATTATTGTAAATACTGCAAGTTGTAAATTTACAATATTCAGATAAATTTTGTAACAATATTTGAAAGTAATAAAGAAAGTCTTTGTCAAATATCTTCCAATCTTTCCTTGCATTGTTTATTTAATTATTTAAGACTCTTAAATCAAAATAATTGGAACTGTATCCCAATAATTTTAATTCAGATAAAATAAATAATCAACAAACTTTGCAGTCTCGTAACCTTGCAATACTCACAATACGCATGGTATTCCAATTAACACACGTATTGTACAGTTAAACAAACAAAGCATTCCAATAAACGGTAAACCTTTCACTCCATTAGTCAAGCAGATGCCTTAATGTTCCAAACAAAAGTCTCGGCTTTTATCCCAGATAATCAGGCCTTGAGAAACAACCAGTAAATTTGAACAAGCGTGAAAACAACGTAACAGTTAACTGAATTTATGAGGATTCAGTTCCTTCTGAGAAATGCGAGCGAAAACCCTAATTCCGAATTTGTTACCAAAGAAAAGTCTGCTTGATCAATTCCTGAGCCAATCTTCAAAAAATCAGAGAAAACCCTAATTCTAGATTGACTGATAAAGAAAAGTCTGTTTGACTGATTCTTGAGCCAATCTCAAAAATCAGAGAAAAACCCTGGGGTTGTGATTTCTTGTGAAAAAAGGAGAGCAAAGTTTGGGGTACAACAACTGGGCTTTAGGGTCAAACCTTCACAGTCCAATCTGTCTAATGCTTTCTTTGGTAGAACATTTAAAGATGAACCGATATCAACCAGAACATGAGCAAGTGTGGCCCCCCTTCATTCTACCGAGACATGCAGCGCATCATTATGCTTTCTTCCCTTGGACGTTAGATCAGCATCAGAAAATCCTAGACCATTATCGGCTGTAAGGCTAGCCACGCACTCTTGAAACTGGTCCGCGGAAGTTTCTTGAGGCACGTGTGCCGTCTTCAGGAATTTGATCAAGGCTTTGGCATGAGCCTCAGAGCAAAGCAATAGAGCCAACATAGAGATTTTTGAAGGGGTTTGTCCTAGCTTCTCTATGATATCATATTTTCTCTTCTTAATTATATTTAAAATCTCCTCCATCTCTTTTTGGGTGGTCTCGGGGATAACCAAAGTCTGAGCCCTCATCCTGACGGGCGCTTCTTCGGTTCCCTTACCCTTATAAGTAGTAACATTAGAGGGTACATCTTCAGGAGTAACAATTTCTTTGATCACTGGACTTCGCACGAGTATCTTGACAGGCATATAAGTACTTGAGGGTCCGAAGACTGCCCGTGCAGGAGAAATCTCCAGAGAAAAGATTCTCCCGCTACGAGTTATCTTACTTGTCCCCGCAATATTCCCCACATCGGGAGTTTCTTCATCGAAATTCTCTTCAGCTGATTCGATCTGCTTGACACCATGGTAGAAGATCTCTCCTCCATAGTTCCATGGTATCGTCTTGTTGGACTTATATAGGATAGGCCCCGACATGGTAATTTTCAGCGGTACAAACTTAGGATCAGGCATAATCTTAACTGGCCTTTTGCAGGTCTTGGAAAGATTGGTAGAAATGGTGATTATAGCAATGTCATTGATTGGAGTAACAAGGGTAACAGGAGTAACATGAGTGATAGTAGCAACATGAGTTTTCTGAAAGAGGATCTATTGAGTATCCATCAGGCATTGGATGCCTGATTTCAACAGTGGACAGTCAGATTGCAAGGTTGAACAGAAGTAACAATCTCTTTCACAGCCTGGGAAAATCCCGGCTTTTAACAGATTCATTTTAATCATTGGCAACGAAGTCATTAGGTCATCAACAGTGGTAACATGAAGATCTTCCACAATTGCATGGACATTATGACCATGTTTTGGCATAGGAGCGGATATCACATTAGGTTTTTTCGGGAGCATAAAACTCTACCTCCTTGGCATCTATCAAATCTTGGATCTTGTTTTTAAGGGCCCAACTGTTGTTGGTGTCATGCCCTACACTGTCCGAATGGTATGCACATTTTGCATTTGAATGATAATAGGGAGAAGAGGTATTTGGATTCTTCGGCGCTTCTTTCAAGTTGGTAAGGTTCAACTTTAACAGATGAGGGAGGACCTGAGTTGGTGTCAAATTGATTCGGGTGAATTGCCGTTGTGGCCTTTCTACCCTTTGCTGGTTAGCTCTGGGTTGACTGCTTCGAGGTTGATCGATCAAGGAGTTTTGGATCATCACAGCCCCTACCGCTGGTCGGTGCTCCATTCTCCCTTGATTTCTCTGGGTATGAACAGCAGAAACTTCCTTCTTGGCTGGGAAGGTCTTCTTGATAGCAGTGGAAGCTGAGGCATCCTTCTGAATTTTACCACTCTTAATGCCAGCTTCGACCCTTTCACCGGTCAGAATTTCTTCGGTGAACCCTACAGATGAGCTCCCGATCAAGTGATTAAAAAATGGACCTGACAGGGTCCCCAAAAACATGTCAACAGCTCTCTATCCGACAATGGTGACTGCACCCTTCCAGCCAAATCTCGCCACTTCTGGGCATATTCCTTAAATACCTCATTAGAGGCCATACCCATACTCTGTAGTTGAGTACGAGTAGGTGCTAAATCTGCGTTGTATTGGTATTGTCAGTAGAAAGTAGCAGCTAAATCTTCCCAGTTATGAACATCAGATCTCTCAAGTTGATAGAACCAGTCCAATTGCGTACCCGACAAACTATCTTGAAAAAAGTGGACCCATAGATCCTTATCGGAAGAGTGAGGTTGGATCTCTCGGACATAGGATCTCAGATGCATATTTGGACAGGACAAACTGTCATATTTAGCAAATCTAGATACTTTGAACTTGGGAGGAATGACGATCCCAACAACCAACCCTAGTTCTTCAAAATCCAATCCAGGAACCCTTTGCACTTCTATGGCTGCCAACCGTTCTTCCAGATTTTTATACTTATCGTCCGAAGGGGGATATTGCTCCTCAGAGTAATCTTCCTCTTCTTCTTCTTCTTCTTCTTCTTCAGCTTCAGATTCAGAGGGCATTGCAACTCCCTTACCTTTACCAACCCCTTCGTCAGACGTCGAGGGGAACTCTAGAACTCTCCTAGCCTGATGCTCAAATCTTCTTCCCATAGTGGCCACACCAGTTCTTTTCTTCTTTTTCTCTTTGTCTTTTTCCTTCTCTAACAGTGCTTTAAGATCCTCTTGACCCTTTGCCAAGGTTATGAGGAGTTGTTGGAACTTAGAATTTTGTGCTTGCAGATCTTTGACCGTCTGCTCTATATCCATCTTGTTGAAATAAACAACAGAAAGATAAGGAAACCTGGTGTGAAGACCTGTTTATGCATATGATGAATGATATGTTATTCATGTAATGCATTCAAGGATTCAAAAATTCAAATTTGTTGCAAACAAAAAAACACACGTCATATTAATAAGAAGAAATTTGTTAGTACATAAATGCCCCATGGGCAAAATATTACAAAATTCTTAATGTAAAAAGGCATTGCACATCCTCTTTGGTGCGATGTAAGTGTTGAGAGTCTCCACTTCATGAAGTCGGCGGGTAAGTTCCAAAAACTTCTTCTCACTAGCATAAAAGCTGGCTTCAAAAGTATTCCGTTCTTCCTTGAGCTGTATCCAACACTTTTGCAATTCTTCCATTGATGTTGGCATGTCAGGATGTAAGAGGGTGTATGGAACCTCTCTTTCCATAACAGGCTCTTTGATCACGGGGAGAATGTGAGGGTAAGGCATCATAAGACTCTAGGCGCGGGTTCGTACCCACTTGAGAAAAGGCTCAAGGGGGATGGAATTCTTGTGCCCCAGTGTCTTACTATCCACTTTGTTGGGCATCCTCCAAGCTCGGATAAACCTTTGTCGAAGTCCTTGAGCGTCATTGTCGAAGTCAAAAACTAAGTCAGGAATCAGCATATAATGAGGGCCATCCCTTCGAGCATATCCAAACTGTCTCAGAGCTAAACAAGGGTTGTAGGTAATGCCTCCCCTAATGCCAAGTAGTGGGACATTAGGGAATTCTCCGCAACGATCAATGATGATGACATTTTCTCTGGACCGAGAACACCAATGAACATCAGAATGTGTGAGGGTCATCAATCGTTGTGACCACCTTAAACCCTTCTCATTCTTCAAAACTGATTGGGGAAGGTGAGAAATAAACCACCTTGCTAGAAGAGGAGTACAACACATGAGAACACCTCTTTTCCTCATTGTTCGTGTGTGAAATGAGTGTAGGATGTCCCCAGAGGTCTTTATCGGATGAGTGGGGTTGGATTTTTCTGACATACGACCTCAGGTGCATCTTTGGGCATGACATACCATCATACTTGGCAAATGTTGGCACCTTGAACTTGGGGGGGATAACAATCCCAGCTACCAGCCCTAGTTCTTCAAAATCCAATCCGGGCACCCTCTGCAACTCCGTAGCTGCCAGTCTATCTTCAAGGTTCTTATATTTATCATCCGCTGGTGGATACTGTTGTTCGGAGTAGTCTTCGTCTTCTTCCTCTTCCTCCTCTTCAGCCTCGGATTTAGAAGGCACAACAGTCCCTTTCCCTTTACCGGCCCCTTCGTCAGACGTTGAGGGGAACTCGAGAACTCTCCTGGCCTGATGCTCAAATCTTCTTCCCAAAGTGGCTACTCCAGGTCTCTTTTTCTTTTTCTCTTTATTCTTCTCCAATAAAACTTTGAGGTCCTCTTGACCCTTTGCCAAGGTCATGAGGAGTTGCTGGAACTGTGAATTTTGTGCCTGTAGATCCTTTACCGTTTGCTCCAAATCCATCTTGCTGAAATAAACAGCAGAAAGATAAGGAAACCTGACGTGAAGACCTATTTATGCATATGATGAATGGTATGTTATTCATGTAATGCATTCAAGGGTTCAAAAATTCAAATTTGTTGCAAACAAAAAGAACGCACGTCATATTAAGAAGAAATTTGTTAGTACATAAGTGCCCCATGGGCGAAATATTACAAAATTCTTAATGTAAAAAGACATTGCGCATCCTCTTTGGCACGATGTAAGTGTTGAGAGTTTCCTCCTCATGAAGTCGGCGGGTAAGCTCCAAAACCTTCTTCTCACTAGCATAGAAGCTGGCTTCAAAAGTATCACATTCTTCCTTGAGTTGGATCCAACTCTTTTGCATTTCTTCCCATGATGTTGGCATGTCAGGATGTAGGATGGTGTATGGAACCTCTCCTTCCATAACAGGCTCTTTGATCAAGGGGAAAATGTGAGGGTATGGCATTATAAGATTCTGGGAGCGGGTTCGTACCCACTTGAGGTAAGGCTCAAGGGGGATGGAATATTTGTGCCCCAGTGTCTTACTATCCTCCTTGTTAGGCATCCTCCAAGCTCTGATGAACTTTATCGAAGTCCTTGCGCATTGTTTTTGAAGTGAAAAACTAGGTCCGAAATTAGCATGTCATGAGGGCCATCCCTCCGAGCATATCCAAATTGTCTCAAAGCTAGACAGGGGTTGTAGGTGATGCCTCCCCTAATGCCAAGTAGTGGGACATTAGGGAATTCTCTACAATGATCAATGATGATGACATTTTCTCTGGACCGAGAACACCAATGTACATCAGAATGTGTGAGGGTCATCAACCGTTGTAACCACCTTAAACCCTGCTCATTCTTCAGAACTGATTGTGGAAGGTGAGAAATAAACCACCTTGCTAGGAGAGGAGTACAACACATGAGAACACCTCATTTCCTCATTGTTCGTGTGTAAAATGAGTGTAGGATGTCCCCAAGCAATGTAGGTATAGGATTCCTGGATATGAAAATCTTGACAGTATTCACATCTATAAGCTGATCAGGGTTTGGGAACAAGACCAACCCATAGATGAGGAGTGCCACAATCTCTTCAAAGGCTTGTAGATCAAGAGAATTCCAGCAGTCTTGTGCCTTCTCGAACATAAACTTTTCCAAGAAGCCCTTGACACCACTTCTGGTTTCCCAATGCCCCTTGATGTCAGATGGTTGCAAGTGTAATGCTTGAGCAATGTCTTCAGGCTTTGGTTCTTTTTCCGTACCGTTGTAGAGTAGTTGATTAAGAATAGGAATTATCAAGAGTTGAGAAAATTCCTCCAAAGTAGGCACCAACTGGTAATCAGGGAATGTGAAACAGTGGTGTAGGGGGTCAAAGAGCTGGAAGAGAACTTTCACCATGTCTTCTTCAATGTTGGTGTTGACCAAGTTGAGGAGTCTACCATGTATTTCACTGAAGAGAGAATTCTCGGGAATCCTGGATGTAAGCTCCCTGAGTTGAGGAGGGATTCTCACAAGGTTGACTTGAATTGTTTTCCTGCGAAGAGATTCCATGACCTACAAAACAAGAACAAAGATGAAGATCCAAACCCCTGAAATGGTTAGTGGATGAATATGATGCTTTATGATGTTTATGATGTATGCACAAGCACATGTACAAGCAAATCACACAAAACCCTAGTTTCAGGCTTGCATGAGGTTTCATAGGTAAGTATCCTCTTGAGTTTAGTTGGCTCAAATCTGTCCTATAAATAGTAACCGGGTTCTAAAGAGCTCAATATCACAGGATTGCTTTCTATGTTCATTGTTTTGGTTTAGCCACTTAACTAGCGACCAAAATATTCCAAGAAAACAACCCTCAATGAGTGTAGTATCGAGTATTTACCAATTTCGGACTGCACCAAAGCCGGTCATCTCACTACCCCTAATAAAAGGCCAAGATGGTCAAGTAAGATTCTAAAAGTTCATTAGTGCTTCGTGACATCACTCAGCGGCCCTGTATTCTCTTTGATTGACTCAAAGGCTACCGGTACTCACAAATATGCCGCACTGATATAGCTATTGTTTCAACCATGTCGGTATACCCCACACAGTTTCCATAATGTATTGCTATTTACCTATGAATGTTTCCTAAATCCGGGTAGAGGATTTCAAGCCCAAACAAGAGAACCAAAATGTAAAACAATCAAAGCAAACAATAATCATGCAAAGGGTGATCTAAGCCCTAAGGTTACTCCATTTTTTAAAAACTCCCAGCAGAGTCGCCAGTTCTGTGATATGGTGGGAGAACTGACTTGGGATTTTGCGTTTGTGTTCGCAAATGTTTCAGTTTAGCAAGAGTCGCCACCGACTTTTTATTTTATCCTAAGGAAGGGTCAAAAAGCACAGGAAAGACCTTTGAGATATTTTCTTGGGTTCGGGGAGTAGATTATAGAAAGGGAAGGTATTAGCACCCTTTCTATCCGTGGTTATCCATGGGCTCTTAGTTACTTGCTTAGATCACTTGCTTTGCTTTTCAATTGTTTGAAATGGTGCTTTTCAATTGTTTCAAATGGTGCTTTGTGTGTGATTTTGGAAGATGTTTTGAAAAGAGGCCATCGTTGTGGCAACCTTTGTAATGATTCTTGTTTGAATGTATACAAAGGTGTTTTTGTCTTTTGAAAAGTTTTCAATGTTTGAAAGTAGGGTTTTAAAATTGTGTTGTGAAGTGTGTTTTGAAAATAGCAAGGATGTTTTTGCAAGCTTTTGATCAAGTAACTAAGAGCTATCTACCCTATTTTACTCAAAGATTTTTCTTATGTTTTTAACCCTTTTAAAAGTGTTGTTTCACCATTGTATTTGGTGAACAACCTTGTGTTAGGATGTTAAAAGGGATAGGCGCGGGTCATCGTATAGACCATGATATCAATAATGTCAAGTATTTTGGCAATTTTTCTTAAGGGACTTGATCATTTTGTTTAGGCAACTCAGATAGCGTCATCGAGGGACTATGATCTTTTGTTTTGTTTTTGTTTTGCCAAAGTACTTGACATGCAACCATGGCCCATTTTTAAAGGCAACTAGTGGATTGAAACCCTAGGGGGTGCAAGTGTGCATTGTGTTTGCTTTTCATGCATGTTTATCTTGGATTAGGTCAAGCTAGTTGTTGATTTTATTTGGCATACAAACCCTAGGTCTACCCATGGCATAATTGAAAGCATTTAAAGGTGCGAAAATTTAAATTCTACACTATTACAACATGATATAGGGAGGGGAGTACAAATTTGAATTGGGGGTATTTGACAAGAAATTGAATTCTAAATTATTACAACCAAATCGAATGTATAAGACAATATTTAAATGTGCAATAATTAAATAAAATACAACAAATAAATGTTAAATAAAATGTATTATGCAAACAAGTTTTTATGTATGTAAAAAGTATTTTTTAAGGTGAAATATAAATAATAATAAAAAAAAAGTCTATTTTAATTATTTTGTTATTTAGGGCAAAAAACCTAATTTTTAAATGAATAGTATTATTTATTAATTATATACAATAATATATTGATTTGTACAAAAAATAAAAGTATATTGTAAAAATGATATTTTTAGTGCAAAATATTAATAAAAATAAAAATGTAATATTTTTGTATTTTTGTCCTAATTATTTAATAAAATAAAGTATATATCAAAGGAGGAAGATGAAGTCTGACTGGGCTGGGCCTGGTTGTTTTTACTTCTAACACCCCATTATTCAGTTTACACCCCCTGGCCCATTTATTTGAATATTTGTCATTTTGATATTTTTATTTTTTATTCTGACTTTATTATTTTTTGTCCAAATATAAAAAATGCCAAAAATTTATTTTTATTATTTTTCATATTTATTTGATTTTTATTATTTTTATTAGGTCAACAATGCAAGGAGGTGTCTTGAGCAGAGCAAACCCTAGCTTGATCTTGAGTTCCAAGAGTCTTGTGATGAGAAATGTTGATGAAATAAGAGGGCAAATTTTGGGTTACAACAGTTGCCCCTGTTCAATCTTCTTGAACCTGAAGAGTTAGATTGGCAAGTTTGCCTTTCGCGACTCGAAGGTAAAAGAGGATTGGACACTAGAGTGCCCGTAAATTTTCACTCGTCAAAACATAGATGCAGGAATGGGCTTAAAAATGCCATTTGGAGATGGTAGAATCTTGCTGGAGATGGGCTTAAAGATGCCATCCAAGAATCTTTGTTGAACTGCAATGTGGTAGGTCAGAAGAATGATCATCAAAATGGTATCCGTGTCTGGAAGGCATTTGAACTGTATCTGGAGACTGAGTCTGTATGAGCAAGGAATGACGTCCGTGTCTGGCGCGTATCTGAGCTGTAACTGTATTTGAATTTTGAATGAATATCAGAATGACTACCGTGTCTGGAGTGTATCTGTATTGTATCTAGGTAACAGAGAAACATCTGCGTATGGAGCAACTGTGTGCTGGGGATAAACTATGAATGAGTGACAGAATGGAAACCGTGTCTGGAGCGTATCTGGACTATATCTGAGGTTGAGATCTGTATGAGTAGTAGAATGACCGCCGTGTCTGGGGTGTATCCGTACTATAACCGGGATCTGAATAAGTGACAAAATGACCTCTATGGCGACTGCACTGGGGGGATCAAACTGCTGGTGTAAAAGACAGGACGATATCCGTGTTTGGAGCGTACTTGAACTTGTAGTTGATAGTTGAATCTGAATGAGAGATAGAATGGAAGCCGTGTCTGGAGCTTATCTAGTCTGTATCTGATTGCTGAAGTCTGAATGAGTAGTAGAATGACTGCCGCGTCTGGGGTGTATCCATACTGTATTTTGAATTGAAGTTCTAAATGAGTAATAGAATGACCGCCGTGTCTGGGGTGTATCCATACTGTATCTGAATAATTGTTAACAATAACCTTTTAATCTTATCCTGAAAAGGGTAAAATGTTAGCTGAAACACAAAGTTATGTTGCATGATATGTATGATGCAATGAATTGTGTTTCATCAATGTTTATAATATATGAATGTAATGGTTGCGCATGTAAGCTGAGTAACTGTCCTGCTGAGGAAAATAAATCCTTGATAACTGGAGATAATGAAATCTTTGATTGCTGTCGGGGAAAGTAAATCCTTGACCAAAGCTGGGGATTCCAGAAAATCTTTGAAGATGAGAAATCCTTGCTGACTACTGACTGCTTGGGGAATAAGGAAAACTCTGAAAAATCTCTACTGGGGAGTTAAAACCTGGGAGACTTTTGCTGGAGAAATGAGATTGAGAATCTTCAATCTGCTGGGAAATAACTCTGTGGGGAGAATGCTTAGACTAATTTGGCTCCACTGAGGATTGGGTTTTTCAGGGTTTCGGGCTCTACTGGGGATCTTGAAGCTTTAACTCTGATGGGAATTTTGAAACTTAACTCGACTGGGGAATCCAGTTTGGAATGTACTGGCTCCGCTGGGGTATCTTGAAGCTTAACTCCGCTGGGGACATGTACTTCGAGGTTTTAGCTTTGTTGAGGATCTGAACAAAGTAATGCAGGGGATTTCTTCTTGAATGGCATAAATATATCTTCCTACACCTTCAACCTATTAGTAATTATCCTTTCCCAATTTCGTTTTATTGGTAAGCAGTGATTATATTCAAATGCATATGCCTATTTAACAAAACATTGGACGTTTTCAAATAAAACATAAGTGTAAAAAAGAAAAATAAAGGCAAGAAAATTTCTGTACTCTTTGAAGTATATTTGTATTAATTTTTGTAAGTATCTTTGTACAAGGGAGACAGACATCCTAGTGGGAGAATGTTGCCGTAAAAATTGAGAAAAAATTTATACAAAAAGATGGCTATGTGTAACAATTCCATGGGGTTCCCATTTTGCTATAGCCTTCACAACTCTGAGTATCTGTCCATTCATTTCTTCGTCCGTAGATGATTGGATTGATCAGAAGCTTGGAGCTTGTTGGTGAAGAGATTGTTATTAAAGTGATCCGACGAGACATAGTCATACGCTTTAATTCCCTAACTTTTTCCTGGACCGCCCTTTCGGGTTTTCGATCCACCGGGAAACCCCTTTTTTCCCAAGTCGCCCTTTCGGGTTTTCAACTTGCCGGGTGTACAAGTTTTTGTTTTATCCCTAATTTTTGCCTGAACCGCCCTTTCGGGTTTTCGATTCACCGGGATGCCCATTTTTTCCCAAGTCGCCCTTTTGGGTTTTCAACTTGTCGGGTCGTTTTATGCGTAGTATCTTTTGACTATGTCTGCATTCTTAGGGTGCGGCAAATCATCGTCGTCCATGGTGGTCAGAATCATTGCCCCACCAGAAAAGATGCTCTTAATCACAAATGGTCCTTCGTAAGTAGGAGTCCACTTGCCCCTGGGATCACTTTGCGGCAAGATGATCCGCTTGATTACAAGATCTCCGACTTGATATACCTGACGTCTGACTTTCTTGTTGAAAGCCTTGATCATGCATTTTTGATACGTCTGACCATGACAAACAACAGTAAGTCGCTTCTCGTCGATCAAATTAAGTTGATCAAGCCGGGTATGAATCCAATCGTCTTCGCTCAAACCAGCATCCTTCATAATCCTTAAGGAAGGAATCTGAACTTCCATGGGTAACACAGCTTCCATGCCATATACTAAAGAAAATGGGGTTGCCCCTGTTGAAGTACGTGTCGTGGTACGGTATTCATGTAGAGCAAATGGTAACATCTCATGCCAGTCCTTGTAGGTTACTGTCATCTTTTGAATGATCTTCTTGATATTTTTGTTTGCGGCTTCAACAACACCGTTCATCTTTGGCCGATAGGGAGATGAATTGTGATGATAAATCTTGAACTGTTCGCATAGAGAGGTGATTATAGTATTGCTCAAATTCGTACTGTTGTCTGTGATGATCCTGTCGAGGACACCGTACCGGCATATGAGGTTCTGCTTGATAAAGCGGGCAACCACATTCTTTGTAACAGAGGCAAAGGAAGCTGCTTCGACCCACTTGGTGAAGTAATTGATAGCGACCAAGATGAAGCGATGCCCATTGGATGTCGTAGGCTTGATCTCTGCAATCATGTCAATGCCCCACATTGCGAATGACCAAGGAGATGTCAGAACATTGAGAGGAACAAGAGGAATATGTACCTTGTCGGCATAGACTTGGCACTTGTGGCAAGTACGGGAATGTTGGTGACAATCAGCTTCCATGGTAGACCAGTAGTAGCCTGCCCTTAGAATCTTTTTAGCCATCGTATGTCCGCTCAAGTGGGTGCCAAATGTGCCACTATGTATCTCAGTCATGATCAACTCTGCTTCAGCTTTGTCCACACAACGAAGTAGAACACAATCATGGTTGCACTTATAAAGGATGCCATTGCTTAGGAAGAACTTGGCAGCAAATCTCCTTAAGAACTTTTTGTCATTGACGAAAGCTCCTGGATGATATTCTCGAGTCTGGAGATACCTTTTGATTTCATGAAACCAGGGTTGTTCCACTACTTCTTCGGTATTAATATCATGACAGTGCGCATGTTCGTCCATTCGCTCGATGGTAATTTGGGGAGCCTCGTTATCCCATTTGAGTTTAAACATGGAAGACATTGTAGCCAGAGCATCGACTAACTGGTTTTCTTCTCCCGAGAAATGCTCGAAGGTAATCTGTTCGAAATGAGGCAATAATGTCAAAACATGTTCTTTGTATGGGATAAGATTAGGATGTTTGGTGTCCCACTCTCCTTTGACTTGACTGATAACCAAAGATGAGTCCCCAAATACGACCAAAGATTTGATTCCCAAGTCTATAGCAGCCTTGAGACCAAAGATGCAAGCTTCATATTCAGCCATGTTGTTGGTACAGCTGAAGGAAAGTCGGGAAGTGAAGGGTGTATTGCAACCTTCCGGAGAAATGAGTACCGCACCGATACCGTTGCCAAGTGCATTTTAAGCACCATCAAAGTACAGGGTCCATCGGGATCCTTGTTCAAGTCCGTCATACGGTCCATTACCTTCAATGTTGTCCAATGTCATGATGTCCTCGTCAGGGAAGTCGAATCTCATAGATTGGTAATCTTCGATGGCTTGATGAGCTAGATGGTCAGCTAGTACACTCCCCTTTATAGCTTTTGGGGTAGTATACTGGATATCATACTCAGTCAGGATCATTTGCCATCTAGCGATTCTTCCAGATAAAGCAGGCTTCTCGAAGATATACTTGATCGAATCCATTTTGGAAATCAGCAAAGTGGTGTGAGTCAACATATACTGCCTTAGCTGACGAGCAGCCCATACCAAAGCGCAACAAGTTTTCTCGAGCAGTGAGTAGCGAGTCTCACAGTCGGTAAACTTTTTGCTAAGGTAATAAATGGCATGCTCTTTTCGGCCATACTCGTCATGTTGGCCCAGTACGCACTCCATTGAGTTATCCAAAACAGTCAGATACATGATCAACGACCTTCCTTCGACGGGTGGCATCAGAATAGGAGTTTCTAGTAAATACTCGATCTTATCAAAAGCAACTTGACAATCATTGTTCCATTCAACTACCTGATCCTTCTTTAATAGTTTGAAAATTGGCTCATAGGTAGAAGTCAGGTGAGAGATGAATCTGGCGATATAGTTCAAGCGTCCCAAGAATCCTCTAACCTCCTTTTCAGTATGGGGGGCAGGCATTTCTTGTATAGCCTTCACTTTAGCTGGATCAACCTCAATGCCTTGGTTGCTTACAATAAATCCCAAAAGTTTACCAGACCTAACTCCAAAAGTGCACTTGCTTGGGTTCAGTCTGAGCTTATACTCCTTCAACCTGGCAAACAGCTTTTGCAAATGACCAAGGTGTTCTTCTTCTGTTTGTGATCGAGCTATCATGTCGTCTATGTAAACTTTGATCTCATGATGTATCATATCATGAAATAAAGCTACCATGGCGCGTTGATAGGTTGCCCCCGCGTTCTTCACTCCGAACGACATCACTTTGTAGCAGAAGGTACCCCATTGCGTGACAAAGGTAGTTTTCTCCATGTCCTCAGGGGCCATTTTAATCTGGTTGTAGCCCGAGAATCCATCCATGAAGGAAAAAACCTTGTGTTGAGCTGTGTTGTCAACCAAGATGTCGATATGCGGTAGTGGAAAATTGTCTTTAGGGCTAGCCCTGTTGAAATCCCGATAGTCGACGCACATTCTGACTTTGTCGTCCTTCTTAGGTACGGGCACGATGTTAGCAACCCATTGTGGATAGGAGGTAACAGCCAGAAAGCCAGCGTTAAATTGCTTCATTACTCCAGCCTTGATTTTCTCAGACATGTCAGGCCTCATTCGGCGCACCTTTTGTTGATCGGTGGACAGTCTTCTCTTGTAGGGAGACGGTGAACCACAATATCTGTGTCTAACCCTGGCATGTCTTCATAAGACCAGGAGAAGATTTCAACATATTCGTTCAATAATTGCACTAAGCGCTCCTTGGAATTTGGTTCCAGGTTGCCACCCACTTTTACTTCCTTCCTATCTTCCTCTGTCCCCAAGTTGATGGTTTCTAGCAACTCTTCATGAGGCATAATGGCCCTCTCTTCTTGTTGTAGAAGTCTGGCTAACTCTCCCGGCACTTCACAATCTTCGTCAACTTCGTACTCAGCATGATTGACCAAATCTTCAGAGTTATCGAAGGCTAAAGCAGAATAGTCACCCAGGGAATCCGGAGTGGATGGGTACCTGCATTTATGAGTGTGTGTGTGTGTGTGTAAGGGATAGCCATCCTTAAACAAACAAAAATGCAAAAGGAAAGAAAATGAACACAACAATTTATAGATGAAAAACGTCCAATGATTCATTAAAACATGGCATATGATTATGAATAAAATCAAGCCCTTACAAATGGACCTACATACCCCGGGCAAGGCATGAGGTGAAAATAGTATGAGAATTGTTTTAGTTATTACAGACCATAAAAATGGGAAATTGTTCAAAGATAAAATTACTGGTTGATAAAGGTGATGGGAACAAAATCCTTTGCTTCCCAGTTTCTCAAACCCCCTTCGACGGTCGGAAAGATCCAATCTTCAAAGTGGCTCTCTTCATCTTCATCTTCTACAGCATTGATTCCATGGCGTGAGATCTTGACGGGTGGCCCTCCAACCTTGGAGCGACGCATAGCCTTTTGTCCTGCAACAGTAAACCCTAACCCAAACTTGTCTGTCTTATGGGGAAAGTCAGACAATTGTCCCCATACTGTACTCTTCCCTTCTTTGATCACTGCCTTCGCGTCCTTGAGAGATGCCATCCTAGATACATGCTTGGGAATGATAGGCATCTCGACCATTGTCTTCGCAACTGCTACCTCAGGAGACACTTCCTCGAAATGCTGGAAAGGCGTTTCTATGAACTCGCCATCCAACTCCACATAGCGAAAGGAATTGAGATGACTTATCATGTATTCTTCCTCGCCGTGCACTGTTATAATCTTACCCTTAACAGGATATTTTAGCATTTGGTGCAAAGAGGAGGTAACTGCCCCGGCATAATGGATCCACGGTCTTCCTAACAAACATGAATATGATGGACGGATATCCATCACGTAGAAGGTGGAGTTGAAAACTTCTGTGCCTACTTTGATAGGAATATCAACCTCTTCATGAACCATTCTTTTGGAACCATCCAAAGCCCTAACAACGATGTTACTAGGTTTGAGGGTCAGCCCTTTGCAGTCCAAACGATCTAAGGCTTTCTTCGGCAGCACATTCAAGGAAGAACCAGTATCAACTAAGACATGGGTGAGGGTGGTTCCCCTTCATTCAACTGAGACATGTAGTGCGTCATTGTGTTTTCTTCCTTTGGGAGTTAAGTCAGCATCGGAAAAGCCAAGGCCATTATCAGCAGTAAGACTGGCCACACATTCTTGGAACTGGTCGGCCGAAGTCTCTTGGGGTACATGTTCCGCCTTCAAGAATTTTATTAGGGCCTTAGCATGGGCCTCAGAACAGAGCAGAAGAGCCAACATTGAAATTTTAGAAGGGGTCTGCCCTAACTATTCCACAATGTCGTAGTCACTTTTTCTGATTTTTTTTCAAGATTTCATCCATTTCTTTCTGAGTGGTTTCGGGGATAACCACAACATGAGCCTTCGTCCTGACATGCACTTCCAGTATCCCCTTACCCTTGTCAGTAGTATCAGCAGATGGTCTTATTTCAGGAGTATCCAATTATTTAATCACTGGGCCTTGTACAAATGGTCCAACAGGTACAAAAGCTTTCAAGGGTCCGAAAAATGCTCGAGGGGGAGCAATCTCCGGAGAAAAGATCCGGCCGCTGTGGGTTATCTTGCTTGTACCCGCAATGTTCCCTACATCAGGGTTTTCTTCTTCAGAAATCTCTTGGACTATCTCAATTTGTTTGATACCATGGTAGAAGATTTCTCCCCCATAGTTCCATGGTATCGTTTTGCTGGATTGGTACGGGACAGGTCCCGGCATGGTGATCTTTAATGGTACACATTCAGAGTTAGGTGTAATCCTGACAGGCCTTTTGAAAACCTTGGGAGGATTGTCAGAAATGGTTATAATTGCAATATCGTTGATTGACGTAGTAAAAGTATCAAGAGTAACAGGATTGAAGGTATCAACAGGGTTTTTCTGGAAAAAGTATCTCTTGGGTATCCATCAGGCGTTGGACACCTGACTTCAACATTGGGCAATCACCTCGTATGTTCAAACAAAAATAGCAGTCTTTACCACAACCAGGAAAGATCCCGACTCTCAACAAATTTTCTTTAATCACACGTAACAGCATCAACAGGTCAACAACATCAGTAACATGAGTGTCCTCCATAACAACATGAATATTGTGGCCGTGCTTGGGCATCGAAGCAGATATAACATTAGGCTTCTCAGGAGCATTAAATTCTACTTCCTTAGCATCAATCAGATCCTATATTTTGTTCTTAAGCGCCCAACAATTATTGGTATCATGCCCGGCACTGTCGGAATGGTAGGAACACTTGGCATTGGAGTGGTAGTATGGAGAGGAGGTGTTAGGGTTCTTTGGCGCTTCCTTCAAACTGGTCAGATTCAGCTTCAACAAATGAGGAAGTACCTGAGCGAGCGTCATGTTAATGCGGGTGAACTTCCGTTGTGGCCTTTCCACCCGTTGTTGATTAGGTCTCGACTGATTGTTACGAGGTTGATCATTTTACGAGTTTTGAATCATCACAGCCCCTACAGTCGGCCGACGCTCAGTTCTTCCCTGTCCCTTATGAGAATACATAGCAGATGCTTCTTTCTTGGCTGGGAAGGGTTTCTTAACAGCCGTGGATGCAGAAGCATCCTTTTGAATCTTTCCATTTTTAATACCGACCTCAACCCTTTCGCCGGTCAAAATCAGTTCAGTAAATCCCGCGGAGGAACTCCTGATTAGATGGTTGAAGAAAGGGCCAGACAGGGTCCCCAGAAACATGTCAACTAACTCCCTATCTGACAGAGGTGGCTGCACCCTTCCCGCCAGATCACGCCACTTCTAGGCGTACTCTTTAAACCCTTCATTGGAAGCCATCCCCATACTTTGTAACTCAGTACGAGTGGGCGCCAAATCAGCATTGTATTGATACGGACGATAAAAAGCAGCTGCCAAGTCTTCCCAATTGTGAAACTCTGATCTCTCGAGCTGATAAAACCAATCTAACTGCGTGCCAGACAAGCTGTCTTGGAAAAAGTGTACCCAGAGGTCTTTATCGGATGAGTGGGGTTGGATTTTTCTGACATACGACCTCAGGTGCATCTTTGGGCATGACAGACCGTCATACTTGGAAAATGTTGGCACCTTGAACTTGGGGGGGGGGGTAACAATCCCAACTACCAGCCCTAGTTCTTCAAAATCCAATCCGGGCACCCTCTGCAACTCCATAGCTGCCAGTCTATCTTCAAGGTTCTTATATTTATCATCCGCTGGTGGATACTGTTGTTCGGAGTAGTCTTCGTCTTCTTCCTCTTCCTCCTCTTCAACTTTGGATTCAGAAGGCACAGCAGTCCCTTTCCCTTTACCGGCCCCTTCGTCAGACGTTAAGGGGAACTCGAGAACTCTCCTGGCCTGATGCTCAAATCTTCTTCCCAAAGTGGCTACTCCAGGTCTCTTTTTATTTTTCTCTTTATTCTTCTCCAATAAAACTTTGAGGTCCTCTTGACCCTTTGCCAAGGTCATGAGGAGTTGCTGGAACTGTGAATTTTGTGCCAGTAGATCCTTTACCGTTTGCTCCAAAATCTAACTTGCTGAAATAAACAACAAAAAGATAAGGAAACCTGGCGTGAAGGCCTGTTTATGCATATGATGAATGGTATGTTATTCATGTAATGCATTCAAGGGTTCAGAAATTCAAATTTGTTATAAACAAAAAGAGCGCACATCATATTAATAAGAAATTTGTTAGTACATAAGTTCCCCATGGGCGAAATATTTCAAAATTCTTAATGTAAAAAGACATTGCGCATCCTCTTTGGCGTGATGTAAGTGTTGGGAGTTTCCTCCTCGTGAAGTCGGCGGGTAAGCTCCAAAACCTTCTTCTCACTGGCATAGAAGCTGGCTTCAAAAGTATCTCGTTCTTCCTTGAGTTGGATCCAACTCTTTTGCATTTCTTCCCATGATGTTGGCATGTCAGGATGTAGGATGGTGTATGGAACCTCTCCTTCTATAACAGGCTCTTTGATCAAGGGGAGAATGTGAGGGTATGGCATTATAAGATTTTGGGAGCGGGTTCGTACCCACTTGAGGTAAGGCTTAAGGGGGATGGAATTTTTGTGCCCCAGTGTCTTACTATCCACCTTGTTAGGCATCCTCCAAGCTCTGATGAACCTTTGTCGAAGTCCTTGCGCATCGTTGTCGAAGTCAAAAGCTAGGTCCGGAATTAGCATGTCATGAGGGCCATCCCTCCGAGCATATTCAAATTGTCTCAAAGCTAGACAGGGGTTGTAGGTGATGCCTCCCCTAATGCCAAGTAGTGGGACATTAGGGAATTCTCCACATCGATCAATGATGATGACATTTTCTCTGGACCGAGAACACCAATGTACATCAGAATGTGTGAGGGTCATCAACCGTTGTGACCACCTTAAACCCTTCTCATTCTTCAGAACTGATTATGGAAGGTGAGAAATAAACCACCTTGCTAGGAGAGGAGTACAACACATGAGAACACCTCTTTTCCTCATTGTTCGCGTGTAAAATGAGTGTAGGATGTCCCCAAGCAATGTAGGTATAGGATTCCTGGATATGAAAATCTTGACACCATTCACATCTATAAGCTGATCAGGGTTTGGGAACAAGACCAGCCCATAGATGAGGAGTGCCACAATCTCTTCAAAGGCTTGTAGATCAAGAGAATTCCAACAGTCTTGTGCCTTCTCGAATAGAAACTTTGCCAAGAAGCCCTTGACATCACTTCTGGTTTCCCAATGCCCCTTGATGTCAGATGGTTGCAAGTGTAATGCTTGAGCAATGTCTTCAGGCTTTGGTTCTTTTTCCGTACCGTTGTAGGGTAGTTGATTAAGAATAGGAATTCTCAAGAGTTGAGAAAATTCCTCCAAATTAGGCACCAACTGGTAATCAGGGAATGTGAAACAGTGGTGTAGGGGGTCAAAGAACTGGAAGAGAACTTTCACCATGTCTTCTTCAATGTTGGTGTTGACCAAGTTGAGGAGTCTATCATGTCTTTCACTGAAGAGAGAATTCTCGGGAATCCTGGATGTAAGCTCCCTGAGTTGAGGAAGGATTATCACAAGGTTGACTTGGATTGTTTTCCTGCGAAGATATTCCATGACCTACAAAACAAGAACAAAGATGAAGATCCAAACCCCTGAAATGGTTAGTGGATGCATATGATGCTTTATGATGTTTATGATGTATGCACAAGCATATGTACAAGCAAATCACACAAAACCCTAATTTTAGGCTTGCATGAGGTTTCATAGGTAAGTACCCTCTTGAGTTTAGTTGGCTCAAACCTGTCCTATAAATAGTAACTGGGTTCTAAAGAGCTCAATATCACTGGATTGCTTTCTATGTTCATTGTTTTGGTTTAGCCACTTAACTAGCGACCAAAATATTCCAAGAAAACAACCCTCAATGAGTGTAGTATCAAGTATCTACCAACTTCGGATTGCACCAAAGCCGATCATCTCACTACCCCTAATAAAAGGCCAAGATGGTCAAGTAAGGTTATAAAAGTTCATTAGTGCTTCGTGACATCACTCAGCGGCCCCATATTCTCTTTGATTGACTCAAAGTCTACCGGTAATCACAAATATGTTGCACTAATATAGCTATTGTTTCAACCATGTAGGTATACCCCATACAGTTTCCACAATGTATTGCTATTTACCTATGAATGTTTCCCAAATCCGGGTAGAGGATTTCAAGCCCAACCAAGAGAACCAAAATGTAAAACAATCAAAGCAAACAATAATCATACAAAGGGTGATCTAAGCCCTAAGGTTAATCCATTTTTTAAAAACTCCCCAACAGAGTCGCCAGTTCTGTGATACGGTGGGAGAACTGACTTGGGATTTTGCGTTTGTGTTCGCAAATGTTTCAGTTTAGCAAGAGTCGCCACCGACTTTTTATTTTATCCTAAGGAAGGGTCAAAAAGCACAGGAAAGACCTTTGAGATATTTTCTTGGGTTCGGGTAGTAGATTATAGAAAGGGAAGGTATTAGCATCCTTTCTATCCATGGTTATCCATGGGCTCTTAGTTACTTGCTTAGATCACTTGCTTTGCTTTTCAATCATTTGAAATGGTGCTTTTCAATTGTTTCAAATGGTGCTTTGTGTGTGATTTTGGAAGATGTTTTGAAAAGAGGCCGTCGTTGTGGCAACCTTTGTAATGATTCTTGTTTGAATGTATACAAAGGTGTTTTTGTCTTTTGAAAAGTTTTCAATGTTTGAAAGTAGGGTTTTTAAATTGTGTTGTGAAGTGTGTTTTGAAAATAGCAAGGATGTTTTTGCAAACTTTTGATCAAGTAACTAAGAGCTATCTACCTTATTTTACTCAAAGATTTTTCTTATGTTTTAAACCCTTTTAACAATGTTGTTTCACCATTGTATTTGGTGAACAACCTCGTGTTAGGATCTTAAACGGGATAGGCGCGGGTCATCTTATAGACCATGATAGCAATAGTGTCAAGTATTTTGGCAATTTTTCTTAAGGGACTTGATCATTTTGTTTAGGCAACTCAGATAGCGTCATCGAGGGACTATGATCTTTTGTTTTGTTTTTGTTTTGCCAAAGTACTTGACATGCAACCATGGCCCATTTTTGAAGGCAACAAGTGGATTGAAACCCTAGGGGGTGCAAGTGTGCATTGTGTTTGTTTTTCATGCATGTTTATCTTGGATTAGGTCAAGCTAGTTGTTGATTTTATTTGGCATACAAACCCTAGGTCTACCCATGGCATAATTGAAAGCATTTAAAGGTGCGAGAATTTAAATTCTACACTATTACAACATGATATAGGGAGGGGGTACAAATTTGAATTGGGGGTATTTGACAAGAAATTAAATTCTAAATTATTACAACCAAATCGAATGTATAAGACAATATTTAAATGTGCAATAATTAAATAAAATACAACAAATAAATGTTAAATAAAATGTATTATGCAAAAAAGTTTTTATGTATGTAAAAAGTATTTTTTAAGGTGAAATGTAAATAATAATAAAAAATAAGTCAATTTTAATTATGTTGTTATTTAGGGCAAAAACCCTAATTTTTAAATGAATAGTATTATTTATTAATTATATACAATAATATACTGATTTGTACAAAAAATAAAAGTATATTGTAAAAATGATATTTTTAGTGCAAAATATTAATAAAAATAAAAATGTAATATTTTTGTATTTTTGTCCTAATTATTTAATAAAATAAAGTATATAAGTATACATACATATATATATATATATATATATATATATATATATATATATATATATATATATATATATATATATATATATATATATATATATATATATATATATATATATATATATATATATATATATATATATATATATATATATATATATATATATATATATATATATATATATATATATATATATATATATATATATATATATATATATATATATATATAAATACATTAAATATATAAAAATAGAAATTAATTATTTACAAAAAAATGTGTATATTCAAGAAAATGTTTTTAAGTGTGTATAAAAATAATAAATAAAAATAAACATGTTTCTTTATATTATTCTTTGAGTTTTAATAAAAAGAAAATATATTATTTACATATTTATACTAGTAAAATAAAAATAAATATCAAATAAATATGAAAAATAATAATAATAAAATTTTGGCATTTTTTATATTTGGACAAAAAATAATAAAGTCAGAATAAAAAATAAAAATATCAAAATGACAAATATTCAAATAAATGGGCCAGGGGGGTGTAAACTGAATAATGGGGTGTTAGAAGTAAAAACAACCAGGCCCAGCCCAGTCAGACTTCATCTTCCTTCTTTGTTCACCATAACGCACGTTCTGTACATCAATGGCTATCTCCTGATTCTTTGATTTTTTGACAAAACTCATAACATGAAACTTGTAGAGCATCAAACAACGAATCCAACCATATAAAAAACTTGAGCTAACTCTCAAAGACCAGAGAGAATTTCTCTGGCCCTAATTTCTAACCTAGTTTTTTCAGAAAGTTCATGGATGAAATTCTCCTAGCACGATTAATATAAATGAAAACTAAGCATATGTATGGCTTCAGGGCTATGAATACAACATCTTTCATTCACAAACCTAAGTCTAACTATTCCTAAATAGAGAGATAGAAGTTCATGAAATACCTATTTCAGTTGACTTCGAGCTGGACAATGCAGCAACTTTCAAGGGTGCTTGAGCTTCTTTTGAGCTTGCCTGAGGTCCAAGGAAGCTTTTCCAATGCTTGGTTTATTCTGAAACAGCTTGAATCGTGCCACATGACTCAACCTGCAAAGCTTTGAAACTAAAATGGCAATGTATGTTAAGGGTGTTACAGCTAGCAATGGATGATCTGAATAGCTTAGGTATGTTGGTTGGAAGGTGTTTGAAGTGGTTTTGGATAAAACGCACGATGGGATTTGATTATGGAGATGGTTCTGCAGGGCTTGCCTTATTTTGCAGAAAAATAGTGATTCTGTGTACAAGGGAGTTTGAGAGGCAAAGGGGTCGTGTTTCTGGCTGGTTGGGAGGTATCAAACTTGTTTACAATGTTTTTGTAAGTTGGTTTTAACAGATGTGAGAGATGGCATGTGGTTTGTAAGTTTCTTCTACTTGAAGCAAAAGAGTGGAAGTGATGTTATAGCTTTGTACAGGCCCTCATATCACCCTGCAAACAACACCCTTGGCCCCTCTAATTCATGGATTTGGTTTGCAGTCTCAGATTTTGTTTAAGGCTCAAGGCTTAGTGTTTTGACATAAAGTAACCTTTTGCAAAAATGGCAATATACCTTTTACCATTTAGGGCTTAATCTTGTATGCAATATCCAAATGACCAAGATAATACCTTAGCTCAATGGTTATGCATTAAATTATGGAGTACAAACTGGTTTTGAGGCCTGGAATTGTGAACCAAGCTAGCTAGATCAAATTTGTAAATTGGTATGAACATGTATTGGCCATGGATCAAAGTGAGTTTTTGCCAACTTCAAGCATTCGATTCTCTCTAACCACACGGGTGTTTGAGGATTTCTTGGACAATTTGGAAAGCTTAGAAAATTTACTATTATCCATCTTTGAAATGCAACTTGAAACTCCATGTGGAACTATGTGAACAATAGCCAAGAAGATGGGTCAAAATCCTGCCTAAATTAGGGCAAAATTTTTCTAAGTTAAAAGTTTTAGGTACCCTTGTTTCAAAAATCATAACTTGAGATACATGCCTCTTTTGAGAAAACTTTGTGAATAAAAGTTGTAGACTTTATGATGGACTACAACTTTAATGTTGTAAGTTTTGTTTGAATCCATTTTAATCTTGGTGAAAAAATGGGACAAAGTTAGGAAAAAATAAGAAAATTTCATAACTTAGAAAATTTCTAAGTTATGAAAATTTTCCATTTTAAACCCTAATTTGCATTTTTGGGTTTCTTGATGAACAAATTTCATAATTTGACATGTCTTGATGAAAAATAACTCTTGGCACTTGATTTTGACCAAAAAGTCAAAGTTTGACTTTTCAGTGTACAGTCAAATTTTGATCAGTTGACTGAAAAATTCATCTGTCAATCCTATGCATTTGAGATCTTTTGAACTTGTTGGATGGGTAAAGACAATGTCATTGAGTCCTTGACTCCATGTGTGAGCTTGATTTGCCATTGGCTAGGTCAAACAGTCAAAAATTGCCTTTGTACAGTCAAAACCCTAAAAATGACCATTTTGCCCTTTTGGTGATCTGATCAAATTTCTTGTGGAATTATGATCCAAACTTTATAAAATGGTTCATATGAGTTCATAATGTTGATGTGGGTCAAATTTCATGAGGTTTGACTGTCAATTGGCCACAGTTGACTTTCCCCCCAATATAACTGATTTCTAGGTCAACTGTCCAATTGACTGGGCAAAAATTTGAATCAAGGCTTGAAAGTTGGTATGGAAAAACTTGTGAGTCCAACATGAAGTATGAAAGTAACTTTGGGCATTGTAGGTCAAAACATCCCTGTGCAAACTCAAACCCTAAATTAGGTCAACAGTGCAATGAGGTGTCTTTAGTAGAGCAAACCCTAGCTTGATCTTGAGTTCCAAGAGTCTTGTGATGAGAAATGTTGATGAAATGAGAGGGAAAATTTTGGGGTACAACAGGATGCAAATGATGCTTCATGATGCTCATGATGTATGCACAAGCATATGTACAAGCAAATAACATAAGATCCTAGTTTCAGACTTGTATGAGGTTTCATAGGTAAATACCCTCATGAAGTTAGTTGGCTCAACCTGTCCTATGAATAGTAACCGGGTTCTAAGGAGCTCAATATCACTGGATTATTTTCTGTGTTCATTGTTTCAGTTTAGCCACTTAAATGGAGACCGAAATATTCCAAGAAAATAACCCTCAACGAGTGTAGTATCGAGTATCTACCAACTTCGGACTGCACCAAAGCCGGTCATCTCACTACCCCTAAAAAAGGCCAAGATGGTCAAGTAAGGTTCTAAGAGTTCATTAGTGCTTCATGACATCACTCAGCGGCCCCGTATTCTCTTTGATTGACTCAAAGGCTACCGGTACCCACAAATATGTCGCACTAATATAGCTATTGCTTCAACCATGTCGGTATACCCTGCACAGTTTCCACAATGTATTGATATTTACCTATGAATGTTTCCCCAAAACCGGGTAGAAGATTTCAAGCCCAAACAATAGAACCAAATGTAAAGAAATCAAAGCAAACAATATAAGAATGCAAAGGTGATCTAAACCCTAAGGTTACTCCACTTTTAAAGTATTGCCCAACAGAGTCGCCAGTTCTGTGATACGGTGGGAGAACTGACTTGAGGTTTTGCACTTGTGTTTGAAAATGTTTCGGTTTAGCAAGAGTCGCCACCTACTTTTTTTTTATCCTAAGGAAAGGTCAAAAAGCACAGGAAAGACCTTTGAGATGTTTTCTTGGGTTCGGGGAGTAGATTATGAAAAGGGAAGGTGCAAGCACCCTTTTAATCCATGGTTACCCATGGGCTTTTAGTTACTTGTTTAGATCACTTGCTTTGCTTTTCCAATTGTTTGAAATGGTGCTTTGTGTGTGGTTTTGAAAGATGTTTTGAAAAGAGGCCATCGTTGTGGCAACCTTTGTAATGATTCTTGTTTGAATGTATACAAAGGTGTTTTGTCTTTTTGAAAAGATTTCAATGTTTGAAAGTTTGATTTGGGAAATTGTGTTGTGAGGTATGTTTTGAAAATAGCAAGGATGTTTTTGCAAGCTTTTGATCAAGTAACTAAGAGTTATCTACCCTATTTTACTCAAAGATTTTTCCTATATGTTTTTAACCCTTTTGACATTGTTGTTTTACCATTGCATTTGGTAAACAACCTTGTAATAGGATGTTAAATGGGACAGGCGCGGGTCATCGTATAGACCATGATAGCAATTGTGTTAAGTATCTTTGGCAAATTTTTGAGGGACTTGATCATTTTGTTTAGGCAACCAAGATAGCGTCATCGAGGGACTATGATCTTTTGTTTTGTTTTTGTTTTGCCAAAGTACCCAACATGCATAACATGGCCCATTTTTGAGGCAACAAGTGGATTGTAACCCTAGGGGTGCAAGTGTGCATTGTGTATTGATTTTCATGCATGTTTGTCTTTGTCTTAGATCAAGCTACTTGTTGATTTTGATTTTTGAATACAAACCCTAATCTCTAATCATGGCATAATTGAAAGCATAAAGTGCGAGAATTAAAAGTCTAAGCTATTACAACATGATTATGGAGATGGGGGTACAATCTTTGAATGGGGGTGTATTTTACAAGAAATATAAACCCTAGTTTACTATTACATCCAAATGGAATCAAATACATAAATAATAAATGGACAATATTTAAGTAAACAACATAAATATATCAAATAATATGAATTATGCAAAAAAAATGTTTTTTTTTGTTTATTTATGTATGTAAAAATATTTAATGTAAAAAATAAAGAAATAATTAAAAAAATTAATGTTATTTGGCTAAGGGTAAAACCCTAATTTTCTTTAAGAAAGTAAATATATTAATTATTTTATTTATATACAATAAAAATAAAATAGTATATGTAAAAAAATAAAATATATTTAGAAAAAGTTTTTTTTAAGTATATTTAATAATAAAAATAAACGGATAATATTTTATATTTTTATTCTAAAATATTAAATAAAATAAGAGTATATATATATATATATATATATACATATATGTATTAATTATATTAAATATGATAAAATAAAAATAAAATATATTCAAAAATAAAAATATATTTAGAATAATATTTTTAGTGTGAATAAAAATAAAGAATAAAAATAAAAGTATAATTTATATATATTTTTTAAGTTTTGAATAAATAAGATAAAAGTAATTAAATTGCTTTTTATGTTAGAAAAATAAAAATAAAATGCAAAATAAATGTGAAAAAATTATAAAAAATATTTTTGAGTATTTTTTATATTTGGAAATAAAAAAATGAAATCAGAAATGAAAATAAAATACAAAAATATAAAATATATAGAAGTTGGGCCAAGGGGTGCAAAAGGTAAAAGGGGGGTGTCAATAGTGAGCCAGGCCAAGCCCAACCCACCACTTCATCTTCAACCTCTGTTCTTCACAAAAATGCGCGCGCCTGTTACCAAACCTGGACATCCTGTATACGAGCTCTATTGCAAAAACATATAACATCAAAGTTGTAGAGCATTTCAAGACGAATCTAACCATATAAAAAACTAATCCTAACTCTCAAAGACCAGAGAGAATTTCTCTGGCCCTAAAATCTAACCTAATTTTTTCAGTATGTTCATGGATGTAATTCTCTTAACATGCTTAATATAAATGAAAACTGAGCATATGTACAACTTCATGGTAATGAATACTACATTTCTTATTCACAAACATAAGGCTAAATATTCCTAAATAGAGAGATAGGAAGTTGACAAAAACCTATTTCAACTGACTTCGTGTATGGCAATGTGGAGCTTTTCAACAAGGCTTGAGATGTCTGGGAGATTTCTTGGACTTCACTTGACCTTCTCCAATACCTAGCTTGCCATGAATGTACTTGAATCAACCTACAAAACTCAACCTGCACAAGCTCAAAATGAAAATGGCAAACCCT
Organism: Vicia faba; assembly: GCA_948472305.1. Taxonomy (NCBI): domain Eukaryota; kingdom Viridiplantae; phylum Streptophyta; class Magnoliopsida; order Fabales; family Fabaceae; genus Vicia; species Vicia faba. The sequence goes on from OX451740.1 coordinate 843,218,331, forward strand.
GTAAATGGAGTTACAGTTGGTGTTTAAGGTTTGGGATAGCTTGGATGAGTTATGTAGAAGATGTTTGAACCAACTTGGGGCAAAACGCACGAGCCAATTGAGCTATGGAAGTCAAGTTGCAGGTTCTGCCCTGTTTTGCCAATGGAAGGTGATTTCTGGCTATGGGATGTTTGAGGGCTTCAGAGGTCGTGTTTCTGGCTCAAAGGGGTGTGAGAAAGATTTTCAAAATGTTTGCACAATCTTCTTTTGGCTGATGTTCAAGTTCTCATGTATTTGGCATATTTCTTGTATATGAAGCAAAAGTGGGAAGTGATATGTAACCGGCCTGTAAAGGCTATCCAACACCTTGTACACATTGCCCTTGGCCCCTCCAACCTATGGATTTGATTAGCTGCAAAAGATCTGGACCAATGCTCAAAGATTGTGGTTTGACATAAAGCAAGATTATGGCAAAAATGGTAATGTACCTTTTTCTACTTAGGGATTAATTTTGTGTACAATGCCCTAATGACCAAAACAATACCTTAGACCAATGGATTTGAATTAAATTATTGAGTGTGAAGTGGTTTAGAGGCCTGTAATCTAGTGCAAAGCATACTGACTTGAAATTGCAACTTGTATGAACATGAACATGCCATGGATGAAAAATGAGTTTTTGCCAACTTCAAGCCTTCGATTCTCTCTAACCACAAATGTGTTTGGAGAGTTCTTGGACATTTTGGAAATTTTGCAACATGCTCTACAATCCATCTTTGAAATGCAACTTGAGATTCCAAGTGGAACTATGTGAAAAATGTCCAAGAAGATAGGTCAAAATCCTGCCTAAACTAGGGCAAAATTTCTCTAAGTTAAAAGTTTTAGAGACCCTTGTTCCAAAAATCTTAACTTGAGATCCAAGCTTCTTTTGGAAAAACTTTGTGAATAAAAGTTGTAGACTTTGTGGAGGACTACAAATTTCATGTTGGAAGTTTTGTTTGAAAATCAAATTCATCATGGTGAAAATGTTGGGCAAAGTTAGGAAAAATTAAGAAAATTTCATAACTTAGAAAAAATTCTAAGTTATGAAAATTTTCAACTTTAAACCCTAATTTGAAAAAATGGGTTTCTTGATGAACAAGTTTCATGTTTTGACACATATTGATGAAAAATGACCCTTGGCACTTGATTTTGACCAAAAAGTCAAAGTTTGACTTTTCAGTGTACAGTCAAATTTTGATCAGTTGACTGAAAAATTCATCTGTCAACCAATGCAATTGAGATCTTTTGAACTTTTTGAATAGGTCAAGATGGTGCCATTGAGTCCTTGAGTCCATGTTTGAACCCAATTTGCCATTGGCTAGGTCAAAAATCAGAAATTGCCTTTGTATAGTCAAAACCCTACAAATGACCATTTTGCCCTTTTGGTGATCTGACCAACTGGTTCATATGAGTTCATAATGTTGATGTGGGTCAAAATTCATGAGGTTTGACTGTAAATTGGCCACAGTTGACTTTTTCCCCAATACAGCGGATTTCTAGGTCAACTGTCCAATTGATTGGTCAAAAATTTGATTCAAGGCTTGAAACTTGGTATGGTCAAACTTATGAGTCCAACATGAAGTATGAAAGTCACTTTGAGCATTAGAAGTCCAAAATTCTCTGTGCAAACTCAAACCCTAATTTAGGTCAATAATGCAAGGAGATGTCTTAGAGCAGGGCAAACCCTAGCTTGGTATTGAGTTCAAAGAGCCTTGTGATGAGAAATGTTGATAAAATGAGAGAGCAAATTTTGGGGTACAACAATGCGGTTCAGAGAGAAAGGGAGTCTTCTGAGTTTCTGAATTTTGGTGAGTTTTTCCTTCCGAAACTCTTTCTTGAGTTTTCTGCGTATTATCCTGAAATATGCGTTTTTGGTGTTGTAAGGGATGTTATAGATGCGATGATGGTTAAAGCTGTGTTGAGAAATCATTTTTGAAAATTGTTGATGAAGAGATAGAGATTTAAGATGAAGATGCCGAGAAAATTGATTTTGTGGTGACGATTCTCGCGGAAATTGAAGAAAAATGATGAAGATTGAAGAAGGAAGCTGAGAAATTGAAGAATCTCAACAAAAGTTTGTTACAGATTTTTCAATGTTTCTCTGTGGTGAGTTTCTCAAATATTTTATCTGGCTTTTTGTATTATGAATGTGAATAATGATAAATGTGTGTATCGGTTGGAATAATGAATCTCTGAGATATGAATGAGTCCTCCCTTCCTTTTCTATTTTTTCAGGTGAATAAATGAATCGTATAGGTTGCATAGGAAGATTGAGGATGAGGTTGAAGGGAGAAAAAGAAGGGTGAGGGTGAAGATGAAGTCTAGAAGAATTTCTCAGAGGATCATCTTAGAGGTCCGTATTTGTCTGTCAGTTTTTTTATTCTCCTTTTCTGGTGGATGAATCCTCTTTTTAGTTCTGTTATCTCTGCTGGAAGTTGTTACAGTTAGGATTGGTTGAGATTTTCTATTATGGTCTGTTAGGAGTGGTTAAAGGATTGGTTAGAATTTGGAAAAAGTTCGAGAAGTTAGTTACATTATGTTATAGATTGGTTAAGATTTTGTTTGGAAATCTGTTAACTTTCTGTTTGGACTGTTGGTTGGAAGTAGTTAGAAAAAAATAATTAAGGGTTTTTTTAATGAAATTTTGTGAGGAATTCTGTTTTTTCTGCATCGTGAAAAATCCTCCTCTTCCCCTTTATACTTTTCTTATCGCTTTTTGTTATGAATTTTGTTGGCTGCAAGCTTGTTTCTGTTGCGAAGTTAGTTTTCTGTTTATGATTGTAAGACTGATCTGGAATTTTAACTGATGCAGGGCCACTGTTTCTCTTGTTTCTTTGGATGAATGATTATATGCAGATTTTTTGTAACAAATTCTATGGACTTATTTGGTGAACTGGTTTCTTGAACAAAATTCAGGGCTGCCCATTCGTTTGAATAAAAACCGAGTCAGATTTTGAGGTATTAACGAAGGGATAAAGAATAGGATGTCCAAGGCATGTGCATTGCTAGAAACTTGAGAAGTGAGCAAGGGTTGAGAACAACATGAAGATTGAAGATGAACAATCATAATCTTAGGATAGTATTTATGGGTAGCTTTTGATGTATGATTTGTAACTTTTGGTAATTTCTATGTAAAGGAGATGGAAATGTGTAACGGCATTGATCATGAAATATACATAGTAATGCTATTTTTCCTTCAAAGTACATTTGAAATTCCGTTTCCTTCCTGTCGTAATTCAAAGTTCTTCATGCTTAAATACTTCCAAATGCAAAATACAAATCTGAATGAATGCCTAGAATTACGGTAATGGCAAAGTAATCGTACAAAAGTTCATATGACTTGGCCTATAAAAGTCATTCTTCAAGAGTTAACTCTCTAACCAAATGAGAACATATTCATCCTTGCACCTTTGGAACAAGTCACATATGAAAAGCCTAACAGTTCAAAATGGGCTTTGAAATTATCCAATGCCTTCAAACTGCCTTCAAACTCGAAATAATTCACAAGACAACAAATGAATTTCAACCCTTGCATCAAATCCACAATGTTGTCTTGCGATGCAAATAACCAAGTAAACCAAACTTTGATGATGATAAACAAAAGAAACCCTAGATATGAGAAATGCGTTGCATGAAATCCATGGAACCAAACCCTTAAGATCCTTATGATAACCACTTGGCATACATAAGTAAATCTTTATCCCTAATTAATGAAAGTACTTGTTGAAACAGAACCCTAGCTCACAATATCCTCCTTCAAAGTGTTGTAAGAAACCATTTCATTATCATAAACCTAATCCAATCTCTTTTGAGGCATCCTGATGAAGAAGTTTGATGAAAGAAAAAGTCACCAATGAATATGAACATAGAACCTTAGCTTCACAAACCATAAACAACGAACAAACCAGTTGATTTAAACCTGAGTGAAGATAAGAGCTTAAAAACATATAGAAACCCTAATTCCTCAATATCTTTGATCGCATGCCCATTTGATTGATTAATGATGCATGATGTTGTTAAATGACCTAATCGAGGTTATGTACATAAGAAAAATGCGAGATGCGTAAGCCAGGTAAAAGTAAGAGGCTAGGACAAATTTGGGGTATTACAACTGGTACACCCCATGGTGACACACTCAGACAAATGGACCTTTTCTCAAGCAGATCTTCAAGTTGACCCTTCAACTCTTTCAATTCTGATGCTGACATCTAATATGGAGCCATCGATACCGGACTAGTACCCAGAACTAAGTCAACTGCAAACTCCACTTCACGTTTCGGTGGTAAATCACTTATATCTTCAAGAAATACCTATGGAAAATCATGAAGAAATAAAAACAAGGAATGCGCCTTTTAAGTTGGGTGACTCTCACCCGGTCATTTAGCCCAACGATTGTTAAGCCTTTAAGAACACCCATTGTTAGTTGGTCCATTGGTCTCTAGTGTTGGACTTGGTAGGGTGGATTACGATCTGATCCCCCGCAACTGCATTTCGGTAATAAAAGGGGTGTGCTGATTTAGCTACCAGAACCCCATGCTAATAAAGATCATAGTCACTAACAGTTTTCCTTACTATATGCATATATGAATAACGAGCTTAATGTGATTGTGCTTGAATAAAAAACAGTGAAAGAAAGCGAGAGATATAGGTTGAGTTATGATGGTATGATTCGAATTGTATTGCATAAAGAGTGAGTTTTTGAACATTGTGTCACTACGGTATCTTTTGTGTTGATTCATAGTCTCGATTATTTTAACATAGCCTAGCGGAAGTACAAGATTAGAGTTTTGTGTGTCTATGTTTCAAATTGCGATTATATTTTCTTTATCCGAGTTGGTTTGTTGCTTGAGGATAAGCAACAGTCTAAGTATGGGGGAATTTGATAGTGTGAAAATGCATCATGTTTTTAGACTCGTTTCGTATGTTATTGACCATTATTTTGCTATGTTATATTGCTTTTATGTCTCATTATGTTTGCATTTTAGGTAATTGTGATTTATGGAGCATATGTGCTTAGAAAGAGGAAAAGGGAACTAAATGGTGAAGAAAATATCAGAAATACAAGATTCTAGTGTGTGGCGTTCTCCGTGGCCCAAATGGCGTCCACAATTACACCAGCCACGTCACTAGAGTCCACTAAAGCTCATGGCGTTCGCCATGGGCATAATGGCGTCCGCCTTTTGACCCCAGTAACAGAATACGTCAAAGTGAGTTGGAATCACTCTTGCTCACTTTCTTGCTTTTTCTCAACAAATTCTGCGTGTGAAGAAGGGAGTTAGGCACCATTGTAACCCTATATAAGTCACATTTGTACCTAGTTTTAGGAATCCGAGATTAGAGGCAAAGCTCTGTCGAATTGAAAGCTTAGTTTTACTACTTGTACTCTTTGATCACAATCTTGCCGCCATAATTAAAGCAAATTCCAGTTTCATTTATTTTAGTTTTCACAGGTTTACATTTATCGCTCTATTATTATTTTTATTGTTAATTGCCATGATGTTCTTAATCGCAACTGTCATGTTTTTATGCATTTTTAATTAATAGCATGTCTAGCTAAATAGTCTTGAGTCTGGTTTGTGAGGACTATCGTTTCCGACGGGACTCTGTAATGAAATTGGCTTAAACCTTATTGAAAATTCCAGGTCTTTGTTTCTAATTTTAATTAAAACTTTTTTGTCACGAGAGTGAAAAATCAAATAAGGTTCGAACCGGCACTGCGAGAGCGTGGGGGTCAAACCAGATAGTAGGAACGTGATATCGATCTTAGAGAGGGAGAGATTGCTTTAGGATCGATTAGGACTTATTTAGTTTTCAAAATACATTCCTTAATTAGGACTTGTTTAGTTTTCAAAATGCGTTCCTTAATTAGGACTTGTTTAGTTTTCAAAATACATTCCTTAATTCAAAATACACATTCCGGTCTCTCTTTATTATCATACTTTCTAATTTACTTCAGTTTTAGTTTTAATTCCATTCAAATTAAAGAAATCATTCGCCTTAGCTTTACACAGTAACAATTGATAACATTAGTTTGATTATTAGTCCTGTAGGTTAAATATCTTTTAAAACTATGTGATAGACTGTGGACTTGCAATTAGATAATCCGATAGATTCATAAAGTCGCGATCAAGTTTTTGGCGCCGTTGTCGGAGACTAATTTAGTCAGTATTGCGATTCCATTGTTGTGCAGTATAGACTAAGGCAACAATTTTACCTTTTTAATTTATTGATTGCATGCCAAGCACTCGCTCTCAAGGCAAAGAATTAGAGAAACCAATTAATGAAGTCAAACGTTTTATTAACTTAAGATGTCGAATCAATGAATACCGTATAAAATACAATCTTCATGATCCTAATATTCCTTTTCCTGAATCAATTCCAGAACTAGAACCAGCTATGGCCGAAGGACCACAAAATTGTCCTCTCAAGTATTATGTTGTTCCATCACAGGAGGAACCACACAATAGCCTTATGTAATAACCAGTTTGAAAATAAGAGTCGCCACCATTATTTTTTATCCTAGGGAAGGGAATATAACGGATAACTCTAATTTGATCATAGATTCTAAGTTGTTGACTCGTTTTAGACGAAGGGAAGGTGTTAGGCACTCCTCATCCACCTTGTTCACAAGGATACTAAAGTTTAGGTTTATAGTTTAGGAATAGGGTTTTAATTTTAAATAGGGGAACTCGCAATGGTTTTTAAGTCGTATGCCTACATATCCTCTTATGAGGAATCAATGTCCCAATTCGTACTTCCCAAATTTTGGTTAGTTGTTTTTTATGGATTATGGAAATATCTCAAATTCTCCTTAAATCAAGTATGGGTGTGTGAATTGCAGAGTTGTTAAACGAAGTTCGCAGTCAATAGGAAATATCCCCGTAAGCCTTTTTGAAAATTTATATATATGTTTGGAATTAGGTTTGTAAAAAAAATGTTCGTAATTTGTCGGTTAGATGTTTTCAAGTATATTATGCAATATGAGAAAAATAAATATTTTTAATGCATGAAAACAGGAATTCTAATGCAATTAAAGTATAAAGAAAATGAGTTAGTAACAAAAGGAATTTTAATTAAAAATAACAATTTGTTAACTGTGATACGGTGGGAGAGCTGACTTAGTTGTTTGCGTTTGATCGCAAATGTGCGGATAGCAAGAGTCGTCACCAACTTTTCTTTTATCCAATAAAGAAAGGCTTAAAAGAATAGGAAAGACCTTTAGAGATGTTTTCTTGAGTTCGGGGGGGTAGATTATGAAAAGGGAAGGTATTAGCACCCTTTTCATCCATGGTTTTCCATGGGCTCTTAGTTGCTTGCTAGATCACTTGCTTTTGTTTGAATGTGCTTGTGGTGTGGGTTTTGAAAGTATTTTGAAAATGTCTTTGTAATGGTTCTCGTTTCTATAAGAACGCGTACAAAGTGTTTGTTTCGAAAATAGTTCAAAGAGGTGTTTGTGTTTTGTTTTGAAAGTGATTTTGAAAAGGATTTCTTTGTAATGACTCTCGTTTCTATAAGAACGCATACAAAGTGTTATCTTTTGAAAATATTTCCAATGAGAGTGTTGGTGTAAAAATGTTTTGTTGTGAGCAAGCGAGCAACTAGGAGAGAATCTACCTACTCAAAAGGTCTTAAGTGTTCTTATCTTCCTCCTTTAGATATTGTTATCTTACCATTGATTTTGGTAAGAAGCCCCATCGTTGGATGTGAATGGACGGGTGCAGGATGTTTATATAGTCATAGAAGGCAACCCATGGAACGTTTTAACAAAGTCATTTTAGGGACTAGATCGTTTAACGAAGGCAACAAGTGAGATTACCCTAAGGGTGCGTGTGTGCAAAGTGTGTTTGATTTCATGCATTTAATCTTGATTAGAGTGATCTATTTCATGTCTTTCCATACACACCCTAATTACTAGCATTATATTTGAAAAGCGATAAATTGCGGAAATATAAAATACTACGCTATTACAATATTTAGGGATGGGGGTACAAACTTACAAATGGGGGGTTATAAGAATTTGAATCCTATTTAACTATTACAACCATATTGAAATGTACCATGCAAGAAAGAAAAAGGATTTGTTTTGAAAATAGTTTTTTGTCTTAATGAATAAATAAATAAATAAATAAAGAAATAAATTAACTAAAAAAAGAAAATATTTTTTATGTCTGTTTTTTATATTAATAAAAAGGATGTTAATGTTAAAAATGATAGAAAGGAAAATAACGAGAGAAAAGAATCAGCATGTTGCTGAAAGCAAAGCAACAGGGATCAGAAGTTCTGATGCCAGGCGCGCTGTGGTTCAACATGAAACATCAGAGGAAATAAGAAGTTCTGAGTTGATACACTCTAAGGTCCTGCAAGAAACATTAGAGGGAAAACACATAAGTTCTGGGTTGCTACATGTTGAAGTTCTTAATGTGAGAGCAGTGAGAAAATCTTAGAAGCTCTGTACGTGTTAAAACAGTGGGAAGAACTCAGAAGTTCTGTATTGTGCTAAGATAGTGAGTGAACATCAGAAGTTCAGCGCGTTATCAGCGTGTGAAAATCAGAAGTTCTAAGTTTTAAAACAGTGAGTGGAAACATCAGAAGTTCAGTGTGTTTAACAGTATGGAGAACTCAGAAGTTCTGTATTGTGCTAAAATAGTGAGTGAAAATCAGAGGTTCTATGCCACATTTCAACTCTTTCCTCATATTAATCAGTACATCAACAATTTATTCAGCTCTTAACAAACAGCAAATCAGAAGGATAAAAGCACAATAGTTTATAGAAGTTCTAATCCTAAATCTGAGTCTATCCCTAATCAAGAAGTTCTGATCCACAATTTTTCTACTTATGAAATAATATAGACAACATTAATACTATGATATTTACATATTTTAATGATGTTCTGAATGAAAAGATGCACAATCAGAAAGACTTACCTTGAATCAGAAGCGTGTGCTTGGAACTTAAACTGCCGCCTTCAGATGTTCTGGAGTTAACAAGAACAACGGAAGAGAAAATGCTAAGTTCTTTTTCAAAGGGAAGAACAAAGGTTTGGTTTTCTGTTTGGGATTTCTGGATTTTTATGAAGGGCTTCACAGTTTTCTTTTCTCTCTTTTTATGATTCTCTCTCTCCAAAAGCCAATCCCTTGAACTTGTGATGGGGCCAATTATTTATAGATGAGTTTGCTGTGGTTTTGGGGGGAAAACAAATGGGATTCCAACCTTTTTGGTATACTATTCCATTGCTTTTTAATCACAGTTTTTGTATGCTAATTTGGTGCAAATATAGGGTTTGAGAAAATGCAGGCGTGGACTAGATCAACAACAATTTGGAGTTTTGTGGCGGCTGGTTGCAGGACTGTGCTATAGTAGTGCAGCAGGCTGTTCAAACAAGGTTTTGGGGCTTTGTGATGTTCTGATCGAAGAAGACCAGAGTGAAACTCGAAGGGTGATGCTCTGATCGAAGCACATGCTGAAGAGTCACATTCTGATTGACGAATTATGTTCTGAACCATGTTTGCAAATTCTGACTGGACTTGCATGGAGGCTGGCTCAGAAGTTCTGAAGTATCATATTCTCTTAACACTTCGAAAATTTTCTAAATGTTTAGAAATTTGATTTTTTTCAAAGTAATTTTTGACTTCTGATTTTTGATGAACCAATTTCATGTCTTGATGAAATATAATTGTTGAAACTTGATTTTTGATGTAAAAGTCAAAGTTTGACTTTTCAGTGTGCTTTTGACCATTTTGCCCTTGTGGGTGATTTTCTTGAAAAGTTGTAATTTAAGACTTGAAACTCGATAGAAGCAAACCTGAGGGTCCAGGATGATCCTTTGATAAATGAGAGGGAAAATTTTGGGGTACAATAGCTTCCCCTGTTCAATCTTCTTAAACCTGAGGATGTAGATTGGCTAGTCTGCCTTTAGTGATATGAAGGTGGAAGATGATTGAACACTAGAGTGCCCAGAAATTTGTACTCACATGAAGTAGTACTGATTGGTGATATCGGGAATGGGCTTACAGATACCATTTGGAAGGAGACGGAGAATCTTCGAAGATGGGCTTAAAGATGCCATCCAGAAAAGATCAGTTGCATAAGAGATTCCTTGTCGAGAATTCTTGTACATGCTGTTGAGGAGGACTTCGCTGGGGAATGTTGATTTATATCCTGGGAAGTATAGTCTAGGAGCTTCGATTGTCCATTACTCTACTGGGGAATTAACTCTTGATTGAGGAGGTGAAAGTAGAATGTATATCTGGTCAGGGTCCAGGCTGTACAACGACTTATTGGGGAAATGTGAAATCGACCGTATCTGGTCGGGTCCGGGCCTTATAGTGTTGTAAACTATTTTCTGGAGATAAGGGAGAAGGAACCTGGATAGTAGGGTTACTTTGATATGAAATCCTGGATAGTAGGGCTTATGGGAAGGAACCTGGATAGTAGGGTTACTTTGAGATGAAAGCCTGGATAGTAGGGCTATGAGAAAGAACCTGGATAGTAGGGTTACTTCGAGACGAAAGCCTGGATAGTAGGGCTTATGGGAAGGAACCTGGATAGTAGGGTTTCTTCAAGATGAAAGCCTGGATAGTAGGGCTTATGGGAAGGAACCTGTATAGTAGGGTTTCTTTGAGATGAAAGCCTGGATAGTGGGGCTATGAGAAGGAACCTGGATAGTAGGGTAACTTCGAGATGAGAGCCTGGATAATAGGGCTATGAGAAGGAACCTGGATAGTAGGGTTACTTCTATATGAAATCTTAGATAGTAGGGCTTATGGGAAGGAACCTGGATAGTAGGGTTACTTCGAGATGAGAGCCTGGATAGTAGGGCTATGAGAAGGAACCGTGATAATAGGGTTACTTCGAGATGAAAGCCTGGATAGTAGGGCTTATGGGAAGGAACCTGGATAGTAGGGTTTCTTTGAGATGAAAGCCTGGATAGTGGGGCTATGAGAAGGAACATGGATAATAGGGTTACTTCGATATGAAATCCTAAATAGTAGGGCTATGATATGTATAGCTTCATGGGTTTAATCTTAAACTGTTGGAATTGTTGATGATAACTATCTTTCCTGAAAAGGTACATGATTAATTATATATGATGCCTGAAATGAGTTATGTGATGATATTCTTAAAATAAATGAGATTATGTTGTATACAATATGTAAGCGCATGTTATGATGTATGAACATGAAATGCTATTGTGACACGTTCGAGTCTGGGAAAATAAATCCATGACCGCTGCTGGAGAGTATAGCATTCCTGACTGTTGTAGAGAACTGTGATTCTTCTACTTCCATCGGGGATGGTGAACGGAAGTGACTGTGCTGGAGATTTGCTCTTTGTTGTTTGTGAATATTCTGCCAGGGAGAGGCTCTGTACGAGAATAGCTCTGCGGGGGAATGACTCTGTTGGAGGGTGGGCTTCCGTAGCTGAAGTAATAAGCTTTGTTGGGTATTGAGCTTCTATATCCAGAGAAATAAACTTTGCTTGGGGAGATAAAAATTTAGGATGATCCGCTCACGATTATGAAATTCGGCTGGGGGATATAGATGTCAGGTTTCTGGACAATCTTGGCTAGGGAGATTACTTCCCGTTTTGAGATAACTGACATCAATGCTTTGATTACCTTTACTCTATGGGGGACATAGATGCTACGAGGTCGTATGCGCTGATGATTATGTTTCAAGCCTGTCTCCGTCCCGATACCGCCTGGACAGGGTAACTGTCAGGTTTTGACATTTCTCTTTTTTTTTGAAGTTACGAGCAATTGTCTTTCCGTTTCTTATGTAAATATTTATGAGAAGTAACCATATTCAATGCATATGTCAAGAATAAATCATTGGATGTTTTTGCAAAACAAAACAGAAAAGGACAAAAACTCTTTTTTTTTTGTAAAAATGATTTGTATTGATTTTCGAAGTTGGCCTTTAATAGGCGTTTTGTACAAGGAGGCTGACGCTCTAGTAAGAGAATGTCGCTGTAAGAATAAAAGTTATACAATATGGTGTAAAAAGAAAACAACTATGTACAACAATCCCATTGGGTTCCAATTCTGCTATTGCGGCCATGTCTTCGAGCGTCTCATCACTTTGCTGCTTGTCTGAAGCTGACTAGATTGATTGGTGTCGTTCGAGTTTGACAGTTGATACTAAGGTCTGATCACAAGGTGATTCAATGGTACACAGTGATACGCTTTACATCCCTAACTTTTTCCTGGACCACCCTTTCGGGTTTTCAGTCCACCGGGATACCCTTTTTTGCCCAAGCCGCCTGTTCAGTTTTTAGCTTGCCGGGTGTACATATTTTTTTTTCATTTTCATCCCTTATTTTTGCCCGAACCCTTTTGGTTCACCGGGAAACCCTTATTCTTTCCTAGGCCAGTCGACCTAGCGGGTCTTTTATCATGCGTAGTATTTTTTCACTATGTCTGCATTGACAGGGTGAGGGAGGTGGTCACTGTCCATGGTGGTTAGAATCATGGCCCCACCCGAGAAAAAGTTTTTAATCACAAATGGCCCTTCATATGTGGGAGTCTATTTGCCTCTGGGATCGCCTTGCGGCAGTATGATGCGCTTGATTACCAGATCCCCGACTTGGTATTCCTGACACCTGACTTTTTTATTGAAAGCCTTGATCATCTGCTTTTGATACGCCTGACCATGACAGATAGAAGTAAGTCTCTTTTCATCGATCAGACTTAGTTGATCAAGTCGAGTCTGGATCCAGTCGTCTTCGTTTAAACCCGCATATTTCATAATCCTTAAAGAAGGAATCTGGACTTCGATGGGTAGGACTGCCTCTATGCCATATACCAGAGAGTAGGGTGTTGCCCCTGTCGACGTCTGTGCTAAGGTACAATACCCATGAAGAGAGAATGGTAACATCTCATGCCAGTCTTTGTATGTCACCATCATCTTCTGTATGAAAATTTTGATGTTCTTGTTAGCCGCTTCAACAACGCCATTCATCTTTGGGCGTAGGGAGAAGAGTTATGATGTTGTATCTTGAATTGCTTACAGAGTTCGGTGATCATCGTTTTGTTGAGATTCGTACCGTTGTCGGTGATAATTCTCTCTGGCACACCATACCGATAGATCAGGTTATGCTTGATAAATCGCGCCACAACATTCTTGGTAACAGTAGCAAAGGAGGCCGCCTCAACCCATTTCATGAAGTAATCGATGGCCACTAGGATGAAGCGATGCCCATTAGAAGCGGTAGGCCTGATTTCTCCGATCATGTCAATGCCCCACATTGCAAAGGCCACGGAGCTGTCAAGAGATTCAAAGGAACCAGAGGCACATGCACCTTATCAGCATAAATTTGGAACTTATGACAAGTTCGGGAGTGCTGATAACAATCTGCTTCTATAGTGGACCAATAGTATCCTGCCCGTAGGATCTTCTTAGCAAGGGTATATCCACTGGAATGGGTTCCAAAGGTACCTTCATGTAGATCTATCATGATCCTCTCTGATTCGCTCTTGTCTACACACCGTAGTAAGGTAGATTCATGGTTGCGCTTGTAGAGGATTCCATTACTGAGGAAGAATTTTGCAGCGAACCTTCTCATAAACTTCTTATCATTGACAGATGCCCCTTCGGGATACTCTTGAGTCTCGAGATACTTTTTTACTTCATGAAACCAGGGTTTGTCTGCCACCTCTTCAATATCAATCTTAAAGCAGTGCGCTGGTTCATCCAACCTTTCAATGGTGATTCAGGGAGCTTCGTTGCCCCACCTGACTTTGAACATAGAAGACATGGTAGCTAGCTCGTCCGCTAACTGATTATCCTCTCGTGGGAAATGTTCAAAGGTTACCTCCTCAAAGTGTGGGAGAAATGTTAGTACGTGCTCTTTGTATTGGATGATATTCGGATGCTTCGTATCCCATTCTCCTTTGATTTGACTTATCACCAAGGCTGAATCCCCGAAGACATTTAAGAACTTGATCCTGAGGTCAATAGCGGCTTTGAGACCCATGATGCAAGCTTCATACTCCGCCATGTTGTTAGTGAAGTTGAAACATAATCGTGCAGTGAAAGGAGTATGAAAGCCCTCAGGAGATATGATTACGGCGCCAATTCCATTACTGAGTGTGTTCGAAGCCCCATCAAAAACCATAGTCCATCAGGATCCTTCTTCAGGTCCTTCATCCGGTCCAGATTCTTCATAGTCAGTCACCAGCATAATGTTCTCGTCCAAGAACTCAAAATTAATGGACTAGTAGTCATCCACGGCCTGATGAGCCAAATGATCAGCCAATATACTTCCCTTAATTGATTTCGGGGCTATATATTGTATATCATATTCAGTTAAGATCATCTGTCATCTCGCTATTCTTCCAGAGAGAGCAGGCTTCTCGAAGATGTACTTGATTGGATCCATCTTAGATATCAACAGAGTAGTGTGAGTCAGCATGTACTATCTTAGTCGGCGAGCCGCCCATGCCAAAGTGCAGCAAGTTTTCTCGAGCAGTGAGTATCATGTCTCACAGTCGGTAAACTTTTTTCTAAGTTAGTATAATCTGTGCTCTTTTTGACCAGACTCGTCATGCTGCCCCAACACACACCCATTGAATTGTCTAGCACTGTTAAATATAATATCAAAGGTCTTCCTTCAACCAGAGGCATCAGAATTGGTGGTTTATGAAAGTATTCCTTGATTCTTTCGAAGGCAGTTTGGCATTCTTCATTCCACTTTACCACTTGATCTTTCTTCAGAAGCTTAAAGATGGGCTCACAAGTAGCAGTTAGATGTGAAATGAACCTGGCGATATAATTTAGGCATCCCAAGAAACCTCTAACCTCCTTCTCTGTGCGGGGAGCTAACATCTCCTGTATGGCCTTTACCTTTGCGGGGTCTACCTGAATACCTTTGTCACTGACGATGAACCCCAGAAGCTTTCCAGATCCTACCCTGAAGGTCCACTTATTCAGATTTAGCCTCATCTTGTATGTCTTCAACCTGTCAAATAGTTTTTGTAGGTGGTCGAGGTGCTCTTCTTCGGTTTGAGACCTGGATATCATGTCATCAACATAAACCTCGATCTCACGGTGAATCATATCGTGGAACAAAGCGACCATGGCTCGCTGATATATTGCCCCAGCATTCTTCAACCCAAAAGGCATCACCTTGTAACAGAAGGTGCCCCACTGTGTGACGAAGGTTGTCTTCTCCATGTCTTCAGGAGCCATCTTGATCTGGTTATAGCCAGAGAAACCATCCATAAAGGAGAAAATTTTGTGTTGTGTGGTGTTAACGACCAGAACATTAATGTGGGGAAGTAGGATGTCATCCTTGAGGATTGCCCTGTTCAGGTCTCTGTAGTCCACACACATCCGTACCTTACTGTCCTTTTTAGGTACCGGAACAATGTTAGCAACCCACTGCAGATAGGAGGTGACGACCAAGAACCCGACGTTGAACTATTTCATAACCTCTGCTTTGATCTTCTCTGACATTTCAGGGTGCATACGGCGAACCTTCTGTTTAACCGGAGGACAATCCTCTTTAGTCGGCAGAAGGTGTACCATGATGTCAGTGTCTAAACCAGGCATGTCTTCATATAACCAGGCTAAAATCTCAATGTAGTCGTGAAACATCTGTATCAACCGCTGTTTGATCTTAGTCTCCAGATTTGTTCCGATCTTGACTTCTTTTCTGTCCATCTCTGTGCTCAAGTTTATTGTCTCAACTGGCTCTTCATGAGGCTGTATAGCCCTATCTTCCTGTTGTAATAGTCTATCCAGTTCTCCAGGAACCTCACAATCGTTCTCACCTTCGTCCTTGGCTTGGTTGATCGGATTTTCGAAGTCATATCTGGAAATAGCAAGATTGTTATCAATGGGATCCAAAGTGGATATGGATCTGCAGTTTGATACGTGAGTGTGTGTAAGAGCATAACTGTATTGATAAAGTAAAAACAAAAAAGAAAAATAGAGAACACAAAATTTTTATGCAAGGAACGTCCAATGCTTTATTGATGACATATGAAATTACATATAATAACCCTCGCAGATGGAACCATTGTGCCTCGGGTAAGGCACAAGGCCAAAAAGTTAAAAATTGTTCATTACAAATTCATAACACAAGTAAGACAATTACTGCAGAATAAAAGAAACTGGAATAAAATCTCTGGCCGTCCAGTTACTCGGTCCACCGTTGGTAGTCGGGTAAATTTAGCTGTCAATGTCAGAGTCTTCCTCACTGTCTTCAATAGCGTTGACCCCCCGATTACTGATGCGTATGGGAGGTCCTCCATCCCGAGCGCGTCGAACAACCCTTTGAGCTCCCGAAGTAAAGCCCAAACCAAATTTGTCCATTTTGTGAGTAAAATTAGGGAGTTGTCCCCGGTTGGTACACCCACCTTCTTCAACCACCGCTCTGGCGTCTTTGAGAGAAGCCATCTTCAGAGGAGGTTTGGTGCCGGTAGTAGTCTCAGTTGACGCCAAAACATGGGGGACTTCTTCAAAGTTTTGACAAGGGGTCTCTATGAATTCCCCGTCTATATCCACGTACCTGAAGAAGTTCAGGTGGCTCACCATATACTCCTCTTCTCCATGCACAGTGACAATCTTCCCCTTCACCGGATACTTCAACATTTGGTGCAGTGTAGAAGTAACAGCCCCAGCTTCATGGATCCAAGGACGACCCAACAAGCAAGAGTATGACGGCCTGATGTCCATTACATAGAAGGTGGATTCAAAGGTCTGAGATGCTACCTTGACAGGGATGTCCACTTCTCCATGCACCATTCTCTTCGACCCATCAAAAGCCCTTACCACAATGTTACTGGGCTTTAGGGTCAAGCCTTCACAATCTAGTCGATCGAGAGCCTTCTTAGGCAGGACATTCAGTGAAGACCCATTATCCACCAACACATGAGCCATAGTGGTTCCCCTGCATTCGATCGAGACATGCAAAGCATCATTAATCTTCCTCCCTTTCGGTGTCAAATCGGATTCTCAAAAAACCCAGCCATTGTCAGCAGTCAAGCTGGCCACATAGTCTTTGAATTGATCGACTGAGGTTTCTTGCGGCACATGCAAAGTCTTGAGGAATGCAATCAAAGCCTTCGCATGGGCCTCGAAACATAACAGCAAAGACAACATTGATATCTTCGAAGGGGTCTGCCTCAGCTGCTCGACCATATTGTAGTCGCTCTTTTTGATTATTTTTAAGATTTCTTGTATCTCTTGCTTAGAGGATTCCACAAAAAATTTCCTAGGTGCCTCTGTCCGGGCAGACTCACCTACAACTTCTTTGCCTTGAGTCCCAGATGAACCATCGGCATGGGTAACAACTGGAGTAAGAACGGGGGTAGTAGCTGAAGTGCTAGCAGGAACAACAGATGGAATAACAACAGGTTTATTGACAGTCTTCAGGGAAATCTCGGGAGAGAAAACCCTTCCACTTCTGGTAATCTTCTTGGTCCCGACAATGTTACTGACATTGGGATCAGCCTCTTCATTCTTCAGATCTTGTTTAACGCCATGATAGTAAACATCGACGCCATAATGCCAAGGGATAGCTTTGTCTGAGTCGTATGGGACATGACCAGGAAAGGTGATTATTAATGGAGCAACACTCGGAGCGGGTGTAATCCTAATAGGTCTTCTCGAGGAGACCTTAGAAGGATTGGAGGAAATGGTTATAATAGCAACATCTTCGAACAGAACAGCTGGAATAAAAATTTTCTCGAACAAAATTTCTCTGTTGTCCATCAGGCGTTAGACACCAGTCTTCAGCAAATAGCAACCAAAAGGCAGAGATGAACACATGTGGCAACCTTCACCACAACCCGAAAATAAACCGACCAGCAACAAATTCTTCTTAACAATCATAAGGGGAGTAGAAACTTCATCAACTGAGGTCACAAATAGATCGGTATCAACGGAATTAACTCCACAGTTGTGCTTAGGCATGGGAGCAGTTATGATATTGGGCTTCTCTGGAGCATCTAACTCAATCTCCTTGGCTTCAATTAGATCTTGTACTTTATTTCTTAGAGCCTAGCAGTCATTTTTATCGTGACCAGGACTCTCAGAATGGTAGGCACACCGAGCGTTTGGATTGATCGAGGAGAGGTGGTATTAGGATTCTTCGGAGCCTCTTTCAAGGTTGCCAAGTTGGATCTCAGCAAATGGGGGAGAACCTCTGTCAATGTCATGTTAATCCAGTTAAACTACCTTTGTGGTCTTTCTGCCCTTTGTTGATTGTTGCGTTGTGGAGCAGCTGCAGGCCTGGGTATCATTACAGCACTTACCGTCGAACGGTGTTCAACTCTGCTCTGACCTCTTGGGCTATAGATAGAACTGGATTCCTTCTTACCAGCGAAGGGCTTCTTTATTGAACTAGAGGAGGTGTCTCTCTGTATTTTACCGCTCCAGATCCCAGCTTCTACCCTCTCTCCAGTTAATATCAGCTCAATAAAACCAGCCGATGAACTACCGATCAAATGGTTAAAGAATGGACTAGACAACGTTCCAAGAAACATTTCGACCAACTCCCTATCAGACAAAGGGGGTTGGACTCTCCCAACCAAATCTCTCCACTTCTGCACATAGTCCTTAAAGCCTTCACCTGCATCCATGGGCATACTCTGGAGTTGAGTACGAATAGGGGCCAGGTCGGCATTGTATTGATACTGCTTATAAAAAGCAGCAGCCAAATCCTCCCCGTTTCGAACATTGGTTCCCTCCAATTGGTAGAACCATTCAAGCTGAGTCCCTGACAGACTGTCTTGAAAGAAGTGAACCCACAAGTTTCTATCAGCGGTGTGGGGCTGGGTCTTCCTAACATAGGAACGGAGATGGAGCTTTGGGCAAGACACCCCATCATACTTTGCAAAAACTGGAGCCTTAAATTTCTGCGGGATGACCACTCCCGACACCAATCCTAGTTCTTCGAAGTACAACCCAAGTATTCTTTGGACTTCCATAGCACTCAGTCGATCCTCTAACTGATTGTATCTATCCTCAATGGGATGATACTGCTCATCATTGTAGTCGGTATCATTGTCAGAAACTTCAGGATTGGGGTCCTCTTCCCTTATCTCCCTCTCTTGATTCTCCCATTGATTGGACGAGGAGGTCAGATCGACTGGTTGCTTTAACGCCCCCCCCCCCCCCCCGAATCTTTTGCCCATATTAAGGATACCGACAGGTTTCTTCTTCTTCTTTTTCTCTTTCAGGATGAGGGCCTTCAGATCCTCCTTCCCCTTTGCCAGAGTTATGAACATCTGTTGAAATTGGAAATTTTGTGCCTGAAGATCTTTGATGCTTTGTTCAGAAGACATCTTTGATGAAATAAATAGCAAAGAAGATAAGAAACCTGTAACAGTACCTGTTTATGCAATGTCATGGATAATATGCGTATGGAATGATTTCAAGGATTCTTAAAAGCTCAAATTTGCTTAACCAAAAAAGAAACACACGTTAATTGTATTAATGAGTTTGAATTGTTACAAAAAGGGCCCTTTAGGCTTACAGTTTAAACAAAACCAAACTCAAAGCAAAAAGAAACTAGGTCTCCCAGGAGCACACCCTCTTTGGTGCAATGTAGGCGTTTATATTCCTTTCTTCATGAAGTAGCCTAGTGAGCTCCAGGACCTTCTTCTAGTTGGCATAGAACTGAGCTTCAAACGTGTCCCGCTCCTCTTTAAGTTGAACCCAGGACTTCTGTAACTCCTCATGATCAGTTGGCATGTCAGGATGATGAACAAGGGAAACAGTATTTCCTTCAACAACTAGTTCCACAATTATTGGTAGGACAGCAGGGTAAGGCATCATAAGACTTTGAGCACGGGCTCGTACCCATCGTAGATAGGACTCAAGAGGGGTGGAATTCTTGTTCCCCAGTGCCTTGCTATCAATTATATTTACCATGTCCCAAGCTTTTATGAACCTTTTGCAATAACCCCGGTATCATTCTATTAGTTGAAAGTGATTCCTTGGATAAGCGTATCATGAGGGCCATCCCTCCTTGCATAACCGAACTTCTGCAGTGCCAAACAAGGGTTATAAGTGATTCCTCCCCTAATGCCTAAGAGAGGTACATTAGGGAATTCACCACAACGATCGATGATGGTAACATCTTCCGAGGACCGTGAACACCAATGAATGTCTGAATGTGTAAGGGACATCAGCCTATGAGAGCATTTTATACCTTGCTCATTCTTCAAAATAGATATGGGTAGGTGTGAAATAAACCACCTAGCCAATAGAGGAGTGCAACACAAGAGGGTCCCCCTTCTCTTTAGAGTGCGAGCATACAGAGAGTGCAGAACATCCCCAAGTAACGTAGGCACCGAATTATGAGACAGAAAAACCTTAATTGTGTTCACATCTACGAGCTGATCCGCATTAGGGAAAAGTACCATCCCATAGATGAGGAGTGCCAATACCTCTTCAAAAGCTTGTAAATCCAGGGTATCCCAAAAATAGTAAGCCTTCTCGAATAGAAATTTAACCGGGATTCCTTGGACATTTCCTCTAGTTTCCCAATCATGACATCGGACCGTTGTAAGGACAGAGCTCGAGCAATCTCTTCGGGCTTTGGTCTTTCTTCCGTACCGTTGAAAGGTGGCTGATCAAGAATAGGTACCCCCAATAACTGAGAAAATTCCTCCATAATAGGCACTAGCTGCTAATCCAGGAAGGTGAAGCAGTGGTGCAAAGGATCAAAGAACTGAAATAACACTTTTAACAATTCTTCATCAGGTTTTGAAGTGACCAAGTTGAGCAGCCGGCCATGTTTTTCAATGAAGGGAGAGCTTTCAGGGATCCTTAATGCCAAATCCTTTAGTTGGAGAGGCACTTTCACAAGGTTAATCTGGATAGTGTTCATGTCGGCGGGTGCCATGTCCTACAAAACAAAGCAAAGATGATCCCTAGAGAATCCTTGAAATGGTTAGTATGACATGCCATGCTTATGATGTCATGATTATGCTAAAAAAATCACATGTATATAAAGCAACAAACAAGTTACACCAAGTCCTTGGTTTTATGGCCTGCATGAGTTTTAAGGTCATACCCTCTTGAAGTTGGATTGGTTCAACTTGTCCTATAAATGGTAACCGGGTTCTAAGGGATCTCAATATCACCGATCTTTCCCCCAAGCTTCGTTCAATAGGCGATTGACTCGCAACTAAACAAAACTCAAGAGTCAATCCTAAATGAGTGTAGCATCGAGTATCTTTCGACCTTGGGAATACACCAAAGTCGACCATCTCGCTATGTCCTACTGGCCAAGTTGTGCAATTTAAAGGTTCTAAGGTCAGTTGATGCTTTATGGCACCACACGACGGCCTCGTACTCTCCTTGATTGACTCAATAGTTACCAGTACCAACCAAAGTGCCACATCAACATAGCTAATGCTTCAACTGTGTCGGTATACCCTGCACAGTTCCCTCACAGTTTATTGCTACTTACCTAAAAGGCGTCCCCAAATCCAGGTGTAGGATTTTTAACAGTAACCAAAACAAGGACCCAAAATATAAAGCATACAAGTTAAACAATGAAAGCAAGTAGATGTGATTTAGCCCTAAGGTAACCCCACTTTTAATGTCCCCAGCAGATTTTCCAGTTCTGTGATACGGTAGGAGAACTGACTTGGTTGTTTGCGTTTGATCGCAAATGTACGGATAGCAAGAGTCGCCACCAACTTTTCTTTTATCCAATAAAGAAAGACTGAAAAGAACAGGAAAGACCTTTAGAGATGTTTTCTTGAGTTCGGGGGGTAGATTATGAAAAGGAAAGGTATTAGCACCCTTTTCATCCATGGTTTTCCATGGGCTCTTAGTTTCTTGCTATATCACTTGCTTTTGTTTGAATGTGCTTGTGGTGTGGGTTTTGAAAGTATTCTGAAAATGTCTTTGTAATGGTTCTCGTTTCTATAAGAACACGTACAAAGTGTTTGTTTCGAAAATAGTTCAAAGAGGTGTTTGTGTTTTGTTTTGAAAGTGATTTTGAAAAGGATTTTCTTTGTAATGGCTCTCGTTTCTATAAGAACTCGTACAAAGTGTTGTCTTTTGAAAATGTTTCAAATGAGAGTGTTGGTGTAAAAATGTTTTGTTTTGAGCAAGTGAGCAACTAGGAGCGAATCTACCTACTCAAAAGGTCTTAAGTGTTCTTTTCTTCCTCCTTTAGATATTGCTATCTTACCATTGATTTTGGTAAGAAGCCCCATCGTTGGATGTGAAGGGACGGGTGCGGGACGTTTATATAGTCATAGAAGGAAACCCATGGAACATTTTAGCAATGTCGTTTTAGGGACTAGATCATTTACCGAAGGCAACATCGAGGGTCATCGAGGGACTATGATCTTTTATCGAGTGTCTTTTGCTAAAACGGCCATGTTCGAGGGACATGACTAATTTTCGATAGGCGACAAGTGAGATTACCCTAAGGGTGTGTGTGTGCAAAGTGTGTTTGATTGCATGCATTTAATCTTGATTAGGGTGATCTATTTCATGTCTTGCCATACACGCCCTAATTACTAGCATTATATTTGAAAAGGATAAATTGCAGAAATATAAAATCCTACGCTATTATAATATTTAGGGATGGGGGTATAAATTTACAAATGGGGGGTTATAAGAATTTGAATCCTATTTAACTATTACATCCATGTTGAAATGTACCATGCAAGAAAGAAAAAGGATTTGTTTTGAAAATGGTTTTTTGTCTTAATGAATAAATAAATAAATAAAAAATAAATAAATAAACTAAAAGAATAAAATATTTTTATGTCTGTTTTTTATATTAATAAAAAGGATGTTAATTTTAAAAATGATAGAAAGGAAAATAACGAGTGAAAAGAATCAGCATGTTACTGAAAGCAAAGCAACGGGGATCAGAAGTTCTGATGTCGGGTTCTTTATGGTTCAGCATGAAACATCAGAGGAAATAAGAAGTTCTGAGTTGATACACTCTGAGGTTCTGCAAGAAACGTTAGAGAGAAAACACAAAAGTTCTGTGTTGCTACGTGCTGAAGTTCTGAATGTAAGAGCAGTGAGAAAATCTTAGAAGCTCTGTACGTGTTAAAACAGTGGGAAGAACTCATAAGTTCTATATTATGCTACGACAGTGAGTGAACATCAGAAGTTCAGTGCGTTATCAGTGTATGAAAATTAGAAGTTCTAAGTGTTAAAACAGTGAGTGGAAACATCAGAAGTTCAATGCATTTAACAGTAAGGAGAACTCAGAAGTTATGTATTGTGCTAAAACAGTGAGTGAAAATCAGAGGTTCTATGCCACATTTCAAATCTTTCCTCATATTAATCAGCACATCAACAATTTATTCAGCTCTTAACAAACAACAAACCAGAAGAATAAAAGCACAATAGTTTATAGAAGTTCTAATCCTAAATCTGAGTCTAGCCCTAATTAAGAAGTTCCAATCCACAATTTTTCTACTTATGCAATGATATAGACAACATTAATAATATGGTATTTACATATTTTAATGATGTTCTGAATGAAAAGATGCACAGTCAGAAAGACTTACCTTGAATCATAAGCGTGTGCTTGGAACTTAAACTGCCACCTTCAGATGTTCTGGAGTCAACAAGAACAACGGAAGAGAAAATGCTAAGTTCTTTTTCAAAGGGAAGAACAAAGGTTTGGTTTTCTGTTTGGGATTTCTGGATTTTTATGAAGGGCTTCACAGTTTTCTTTTCTCTCTTTTTATGATTCTCTCTCTCCAAAAGTCAACCCCTTGAACGTGTGATGGGGCCAATTATTTATAGATGAGTTTGCTGTGGTTTTAGGGCGAAAACAAATGGGATTCCAACCTTTTTGTTATACTGTTCCATTGCTTTTTAATCACGGGTTTTGTATGCTAATTTGGTGCAAATAGAGGGTTTGAGAAAAATGCAGGCGTGGACTAGATCAGCAGCAATTTGGAGTGTTGTGGCAGCTGGTTGCAGGACTGTGCTATAGCAGTGCAACAGGCTGTTCAAACAAGGTTTTGGGGCTTTCTGATGTTCGCATCGAAGAATACCAGAGTGAAATTCAAAGGGCGATGCTCTGATCGAAGCACATGCTGAAGAGTCACGTTCTGATTGACGAATTATGTTCTGAACCATGTTTGCAAATTCTGACTGCAGTTGCGTGGAGGCTGGCTTAGAAGTTCTAAAGTATCATATTCTCTTAACACTTAGAAAATTTTCTAAATGTTCAGAAATTTTATTTTTTCAAAGTAATTTTTGACTTCTGATTTTTGATGGACCAATTTCATGTCTTGATGAAATATAATTGTTGAAACTTGATTTTTGATCTAAAAGTCAAAGTTTGACTTTTTAGTGTGCTTTTGACCATTTTTCCCTTGTGGATGATTTTCTTGAAAAGTTGTAATTCAAGACTTGAAACTCGATAGAAGCAAACCTGAGGGTCCAGGATGATCCTTTGAGAAATGAGAGGGAAAATTTTAGGGTACAACAGTAATTTATTAAAATAATTATATTAGATATTAAAAATATTAATTATGAAAAATAATAGAAAATAAATAAATAAATGAAATTGTAAAAATAAATTAATTTTTATTTTAAAATCGCAGGGGGTGTAAAATTGGTTGGTTAGTAAATATTTGAGGGCGTGAATATCAGGGCCCTAAATCCAGATATTAGATTTAGGCCCAAATCGCAGGGGGGTGTGAATTTGAGCTGGGTAGTAAAAACTGGAGATGTAGGAAGTAAAGGCCCAAGTCAAGATACTGGACTTGGCCCAGAACGCACGGGGGTGTATTTGTAGTTGTGAATTAACAAGAGGACATATTGGGGGTGTGGAAGGGCCCAGGCCCATAACCGTGTACAACGAGCCCAGAATAATTCTGGTACGTTGAGATCCAGTGCGGGCGAGCGTACGTGTTATCGTGTGCTAGAGCAATCTTAAGCATTTGATTGAGATCCAATGGACATGGGATGGGGAGTACGATAAGGGTGACACACAAGATTACGGGGGAGTTATATTTTCTTTTTTTGTTCATTTCTCCTTCATTATTTCCTCCCGCCTCTCTCTTTCTCTTCATCCTCTCTCCTCTTTTCTCCGAAACAACAACAAAAACAAACACCACTGAACCCCAAACCATAATAGGCGGCGGCCAGGAGAGGCAGCGACCTCAAATACCCCAAACCCTAAACCCAATTTCAGAGCCACAACAATAGTCACAAAGATCAAAACGAAAAAACCTAAGTTAAGTATTTTGAGGGTTACCGTTCGTGTCGTGAATCTTGTAGCTTCCTTCTGATTTCTACGATTGTCCCTTCTAATCCCCTTCTTCTCCTTTCTTCGTATGTATCAGGAGATGTTTGAGGATGATTGTGATCGGTGGGAATGAGAACTGACTAGTTTTTTAATATGATGGTTCGCGTTTGCGTTTGTTTTCACAAAGTGTCGCGGTAAGCAAGAGTCGCCACCGTCTTTTATTTTATCCAACAAGGGAAAGGACAAAAGCACAGAAAAAATTCCTTTTCGAGATGTTTCTCGGTTCGGGAGGTAGATTATAGAAAGGGAAGGTGTTAGCACCCTTTCTATCCGTGGTTATCCACGGGCTCTTAGGTGCTTGCTCACTGTGTTTTCAAAAAGGTTTGATTTTCTTTGTGATTGTGGGTTTTGAAAAAAGTTTTGTTTGTTTGAAGAAAGTGTAAGTGTGAAAAGTTTTTGTTTTGTTTTTAAAAGAGAGCAAGTACTTAAGAACCTCTACCTACTCAAAAAGGAATTTAATTGTGCAAATGTCCTTTAGACAGTGCTATCCCACTATTGAGAAGTAGGTAGCACCATCGTTGGAGTTTTCGGGTCAATTCGATTTAAGGGACTTGTGGTCACTAAAGCAATGTTAGGACGCTTTAGTGGTAATCCTAATGTCTTAGATCATTTTTATCGAGACAACTATTTCGAGGCAACTTATGATCTTGGGACAAAAGGACGACCTCTAAAACATCTTATATTTAATGACCACATTTGAGGCAACCTAGTGAGGTGTACCCTAGGAGTGGCATGTGCAAGTGTGTCAATTTTCAGTTTATATCCTCTTTGTATTTTTAGGTGTTCTACTATTTGTTTTTAGATCTTGTCATACAATCCTAGTTAGCATACATCTAAACAGTTAATATATATACAAGAATTTAAAGTGCAGAAACTGTAAATACTACGCTATTATAAGGCTTCGGGGAGGGGGATTATTTACATGTCCAAAAATTGGGGGAATGATAAGCAGTAAAGCAAAAGTCTTAATTTAAGCTGTCACAAACCATTGAGTAGTCACAATAAAATAAACGCACGTGAATCTAAAAAAATCCTAAGAATAAGAGCTCTTTTTTTTGTTGTTTTATTTTATTTTGGGAAAATGCTAAATGTTCAATTAAGTCAAATTTAATTAATTAAAAAAACTAATTAAAATTTACTCTAAAACATACTTAATATTTTTTGCATTTTTTGTTTATGAAAAGGATTGAATTTGAAATAATCCTAAGTCTACTGATTTTAAAATTGAAGAAAATAAGTTAAAATAATTAACTAAATTAAATCCTAATTCTAAATTATTTATTTTTATGATTTTTTATGTTGATTAAAAAAACTAAAAGAAATAAATAAAGCAAACAAAATACAAATGGGCCAGGCAGCAAAACAAGATAAAAGAAATATAATTCTGGAGGCCTGGGTCGAAAGAGGTGCAGGCTGTCTTTCGACCCAGTGAAGAGGCTGGATCGAAGGTGCATGAGGGGATGCACTCTGAAGGTGTTCGATCTGGGTATGTCATCCCTCAATTTGGGGGTCTTGGGTCCAGTTCAAAGCTAAACTGCTGAGCTTCGAAACTCTGAACAGGGATCTGAGAATGTAGTTCCTGCAAAATGAAACACATATTAAAAGTCCAGGGGGAATTTTAACCCCCTGGTTCGAATCTCCCCCTTATTCGCACCTGCTGAATCTGGGTCTGGGTTTGTTTTATCCTGGGATTCGAAGGATAAACTCAGATTGTGACCAAGCAATGGCACAATCTCAACTCTACACTGTAGTTTATATGAAGCACATTAAATCATTCACAAACAGAAATAAAAATATGAATATGCAATCGAAATGAATCTAAGAGTGAGCTTGAGATTAGATTTTTCTTTTACCAAACAGAGGTGCTTCGACCTGTAGTTCTGAGGGGGGAGGTGTTCGCTGGGTGGCAACTTTGGCTTGGAAAATTCTGGGCAGCGTCTCTCCAAGTTCTCTATTTTTCTGTATATTTTTCCGTGTCGTTTTGCAGCATTTGTGATTTCTTTATATAGAGAGGGTGGAGGGGACAGGAAGACAAAGGTTTAAATGACCTTGAATATGTGTTTGACAGCCATGAATGAGAGTTTGTAACGTTGGCTAAACACATGGGATTCTGTCCCTTTTTGAATTTTGAATGACATGCAACTGACCTTCGAACGCTCCCTTTCGAATAGGCTGAGGATCTCCTTCGAATGCTCTTCGAAAACTTCTTCTAATGGAGCCTTTTAAGGCTTCTTCGAATATACCTTTTTGGAATTCCAATCGAAGGACACTGTTATAATGCCAAACGGAGTATTTGTCCATAATGCCAGTCGAAATGCTTCTTCAGAGTGCCAATCGAAATGCTCCTTCTGAATGCCAATCGAAGAGTCTTTCAAAATGCCAATCGAAGTGCTCCTTCAGAATACCAATCGAAATGATCCTTCAGAATGCCACTCGAAATGCTCCTTCAGAATTCTAATCGAAATGCTCCTTCAGAATGCCAATCGAAGGGTCTTTCAAAATGCCAATCGAAGTGTTCCTTCAGAATACCAATCGAAATGATCCTTCAGAATTCCAATAGAAATGCTCCTTCAGAATTCCAATCGAAATGCTCCTTCAGAATGCCAATCAAAGGATCTTTCAGAATGCCAATCGAAATGTACTTAGAGCAACACTCCAAAATTTTCCTTTTCCTTAGGAAAGAGTTTGTGATCAACCATGCAGGGGGAAGACTTTGGAAAACATGAGAGGGAAAATTTTGGGGTACAACAGTTTCCCCTGTTCAATCTTCTTAAACCTGAGGATGTAGATTGGCTTGCGGGCCTTTCGTGATCCGAAGGTGGAAGATGATTGAACACTAGAGTGCCCAGAAATTTGAACTCGCATGGTGAAGTATCAGCATTGTGTTGTCAGGAATGGGTTTACAGATGCCATTTGGAGATTGTTGGTAGGTGGTTCTGTCTTTGTTGACGAGTTTGTCTCTATTGACGGGGTGTCTCTATTGACGAGTTTGGCCACAGAAAAATCTTTATGAATCGATTTAACTGACTTTGTCTCCATTGACTGGCTTTGCCTCAGAAAAATCTTTAGGAATCGATTTAACTGACCTTGTCTCCATTGACTGGCTTCGCCTCAGAAAAATCTTTAGGAATCGATTTAACTGACTTTGTCTCCATTGACTGGCTTTGCCTCAGAAAAATCTTTAAGAATCGATTTAACTGACTTTGACAAGGTCTTGGAATATCTTCAACTGGATCGGCATCAGAAAAATCTTTAGGAATCGATTCAACCGAACCAGAGGAGATCTTGGAATAACTTCAACTGGATCGGCATCAGAAAAATCTTTAGGAATCGATTTAACTGAACCAAAGGAGGTCTTGGAATAACTTCAACTGGATCGGCATCATAAAAATCTTTAGGAATCGATTTAACTGAACCAGAGGAGGTCTTGGAATAACTTCAACTGGATCGGCATCAGAAAAATCTTTAGGAGTCGATTTAATTGAACCAGAGGAGGTCTTGGAATAACTTCAACTGGATCGGCATCAGAAAAATCTTTAGGAGTCAATTTAACTGAACCAGAGGAGGTTTTGGAATAACTTCAACTGGATCGGTATCAGAAAAATCTTTAGGAGTCGATTTAACTGAACCAGAGGAGGTCTTGAAATATCTTCAACTGGATCGGCATCAGAAAAATCTTTAGGAATCGATTTAACTGAACCAGAGGAGGTCTTGGAATAACTTCAACTGGATCGGCATCAGAAAAATCTTTAGGAATCAATTTAACTGAACCGGAGGAGGTTTTGGAATAACTTCAACTGGATCGGCATCAGAAAAATCTTTAGGAATCGATTTAACTGAACCAGAGGAGGTTTTGGACATAGCTGAGAACTTAACTGGATCTTTCCTGAAAGGTAAAAGGTCAGTCATATGCAATGCATGATATGGATCAAGCAATGATGTTCTCAACATAAATGAGATTGTATGGTATGATGCGTATATACATGTATCATGATGTATGAAAATTTGATGTTTTAGCTGGGGGAAGTAAATCTCGGATAGCTTGCTGGAGAATAGAGTTGAATTCTTTGTTTCCGCTGGGGATGGTGAACGAAGATGATTGTGAGAATAAACCTGCAGGAGAGAAGAACTCCGTTGGGGAATAAACCTTGATGAAGAGATTACTCTGCGGGGACATACTCTGTGGGGAAGAGATACTCTGCTGAGGATTTTAACGATAAGCTCTGCTGGGGGTTCCGCTGATAAGCTCTGTTGGGGATTCTGATGATGAACTCCACTAGGGATTGATTACCATTGCTGGTGATATTGAATCTGTTGAGGATAGAAGTCCTGCTTGGGGAATGAAAGAACTTCGTTGGGGATGATATTTCAGTTGCAACTTGCTGAGGATAACCCAGTTAGACTCTTGTGAGGATAACCTTCTGAAATTGGCTGGGGAGATTTATTTGTGCTCTGCAGGGGATAAGCTTCGAAAATCTGCTGGGGAAGATGATTCAACTCTGTCGGGGAAGCTTTTTTAGACTGCGCTGGGGAAATAGCTCCACTGGGGGTGTCTTGCATTCTGCCAGGGAACATTCTTATATTCTGTTGAGGAATATTAAGACTGTTAGGGATACTCTTATGCTTGCTGGGGAATATCTATTTATACTCCGCTGGGGAAAATCTTTATACTCCGCTGGGGAAAATTAAGATCTTCTGGGGATACTCGACCTTTTCAGGGTTGATGGTGGATGAGCTCTGCTTGGGGAGAGCATTGCTGATTTGTTCATAGTTGCAAGTCTCGGCTGGGAGAGCTACCATTGTTGTCTTACTCTGGGGGAGTGAAAGTATCTTAGCCATATTCTTCAGCTGAATATATACCTTGGTACCTGGTGGACAGAGCAACTAGACCGCTCAGACAATTCTTATTGCCCCTACTTCTGATATCACCCGTAATTTGTCTTTTGTTTCGCATGTAAATATTTTTTAGCAGCAATTAATGTCAAATGCATATATCAAAAATGAACATTGGACGTTCTTTGCAAAACAAAACAGATAAAGGAAAAACAATTTGAATTTTGTTTGAAAATGAATTTGTATTGACTTTGAAGTTTGGCCTGTAAATAGGCGTTTTGTACAAGAGGTTGACGTCCTAGTAAGAGAACGCCGCCGAACAAATAAAATTTATACAATTTGTGAAAACAAAACAGCTATGTGAATAATCCCACTGGGTTCCAGCTCTGCTATTGCCTTTATATCTTCAAGCATCTCACCACTTTGCTACTTAGTTGAAGATGAATCTGATTGACTGGTGTCGTCCGAGCCTGATAGTTGATACCGAAGTCCGGATGCGAGGTGATCCAATGATACAGTGTTATGCTTTAATCCCTAACTTTTTCCTGGACCGCCCTTTCGGGTTTTCAGTCCACCGGGATACCCATTTTTGCCCAAGCCGCCTTTTCAGGTTTTCGACTTGCCGGGTGTATAAATTTTTTTATTTTCATCCCTTATTTTTGCCCGAGCCCTTTTGGTTCGCCGGGAAGCCCTTATTTTTGCCTATGCCAGTCAACCTAGCGGGTCTTTAATTATGCGTAGTATCTTTTTACTATGTCTGCATTGACGGGGTGAGGAAGGTCATCACCATCCATGGTGGTTAGAATCATTGCTCCTCCTGAGAATATGTTTTTAACCACAAATGGCCCTTCGTAAGTAGGGGTCCATTTGCCCATGGGATCACCTTGAGGTAGAATAATGCGCTTGATTACCAGGTCCCCAACTTGATACTCTTGTCGTCTGACTTTCTTGTTAAATGCCTTGATCATTCGTTTTTGGTACGTCTGACCATGACAAAAAACAGTAAGCCTCTTTTCGTTGATTAGATTCAATTGATCAAGCTGGGTCTGGATCCAGTCGTCTTCGCTCAAACCTGCATCCTTCACGATCCGAAGAGAGGGTATCTGAACTTCAATGGGCAAGACTGCTTCCATGCCATAAACCAAGGAATAGGGTGTTGCCCCTGTTGACGTCTGTGCTGAGGTACGGTACCCATGAAGAGAAAACGGTAACATCTCGTGTCAGTCTTTGTATGTCACTGTCATCTTCTGCACAATCTTCTTAATATTCTTATTTGTTGCTTCAACAACCCCATTCATCTTCGTCCGGTAGGGAGAAGAGTTATGATGTTGTCTCTTGAATTGCTTGCAGAGCTCAGTGATCATCTTGTTGTTAAGATTGGTACCATTGTCTGTAATGATCCTCTCTGGTACACCGTATCGATAGATCAGGTTGTGCCGAATGAACCGTGCCACGACGTTCTTGGTTACAGTAGCAAAGGAAGCTGCTTCAACCCACTTGGTAAAGTAATCAATCGCTACCAGGATGAAACGATGCCCGTTGGATGCCGTAGGTCTGATCTCGCCGATCATGTCAATGCCCCACATTGCGAAAGGCCAAGGTGCTGTCAAAACATTCAGAGGAACTGGATGAATATGCACCTTATCAGCATAGACCTGGCACTTGTGACATGTTCGAGAATGTTGATAACAGTCGGCTTCCATTGTGGACCAGTAATATCCTGCCCGGAGGATTTTCTTTGCCATGGTATGCCCACTGGAATGAGTTCCAAAAGTACCTTCATGCAGCTCTGCTATGATCCTTTCTGCTTCAATTTTATCCACGCAACGCAGTAAAGTTGAATCATGGTTACGTTTGTAAAGAATGCCATTGCTGATGAAAAACTTTGCCGCGGACCTTCTCAGAAACTTCTTGTCATTAACAGATGCACCCTCGGGGTACTCTTGAGTTTCAAGGTATCTCTTCGCTTCATGATACCAAGGCTTTTCTGTTACCTCTTCGGTCTCAAGATCACAACAATGTGCAGGTTCATCCAATTTCCAAATGATGATCCGGGGAGCCTCGTTGTCCCACTTGACTTTGAACATAGAAGACATCGTAGCTAACGCGTCCGCCAACTGATTCTCCTCTCTTGGGAAGTGTTCAAAAGTTATCTCCTCGAAGTGGGGAAGCAACGTCAACACATACTCCTTGTAAGGAATAAGATTCGGGTGTTTCGTATCCCACTCGCCTTTGATCTGACTGATCACGAGAGCGGAATCTCCGAAGACACTTAGAAACTTAATCCTTAGGTCAATTGCAGCTCGAAGACCCATAATGCATGCTTCATACTCTGCCATGTTGTTGGTGCAGTTGAAACACAGTCGGGCGGTAAACGGAGTATGAGAGCCTTTAGGAGATATGATCATAGCGCCAATGCCGTTACCCAAAGCATTTGAAGCTCCATCAAAGTGCATAGACCATCGAGATCCTTCCTCAGGTCCTTCATCTGGTCCAGGTGTTTCACAATCAGTTATGAACATGATATTCTCGTCTGGAAATTCAAAGTTCATAGACTGGTAATCATCCACTGCCTGGTGTACCAAATGGTCTTCCAATACACTTCCCTTGATTGCTTTTTGAGTCGTGTACTGGATGTCATATTCAGTCAAGATCATCTGCCATCTTGCTATTCTTCCGGACAAGGCAGGATTTTCGAAGATATACTTGATTGGATCCATTTTTGAAATCAACAGAGTAGTGTGAGTCAACATATACTGTCTCAGCCGGCGAGCAGCCCATGCCAAAGCGCAGCAAGTTTTCTCGAGCAGTGAGTATCGGGTCTCACAGTCGGTAAACTTTTTGCTAAGGTAATAAATAGCATGCTCTTTTCGGCCAGACTCGTCATGCTTCCCCATCACACACCCTACTGAGTTGTCAAGTACTGTCAAGTATAAGATTAGAGGTCTCCCTTCTACTGGTTGCATAAGAATAGGTGGCTCCTGGAGGTACTCTTTGATTCTTTCGAAAGCGGCCTGGCATTCATCGTTCCAACATACCACTTGATCTTTCTTCAGCAGTTTGAAGATTGGCTCACAAGTAGCAGTTAGGTGCGAGATGAATCGGGCAATGTAGTTCAGACGTACTAGAAAGCCTCTGACCTCTTTCTCTGTCTTGGGAGTTGGCATCTTGTATGGCTTTCACCTTGGCAGGGTCCACTTGAATACCATTGTCGCTCACGAAGAAACCTAGCAGTTTGCCAGACCTCACCCCGAAGGTGCACTTGTTCGGGTTCAATCTCAGCTTGTACAACTTTAGCCTGTCAAACAGCTTTTGTAGATGGTCAAGGTGTTCCTCCTCAGTTTGCGACCTCGCAATCATATCGTCGTCGTATACTTCAATCTCATGATGAATCATGTCATGAAATAAAGCAACCATAGCACGTTGATATGTTGCCCCAACATTTTTCAAACCAAAAGGCATGACCTTGTAACAAAAGGTACCCCACTGAGTGACAAAAGTGGTCTTCTCCATGTCTTCAGGAGCCATTCTTATCTGAGTATACCCGGAGAAACCGTCCATAAAGGAGAATACCTTGTGCTGAGCAGTATTGTCAACCAAAACGTCGATGTTGTAATTGCAAGCTTCACAAGTCATATTTAAAGCATGTGTTTTGATGAAGACAACATGGACATCAACATTAAAAGGATGTGCAAAAAGCTTATCAACATCAAATAAAAGTCTTGAAGATTATTGAAGAATTATTGAAGAATCATCAAATGTCAAATATGGTATAAATAATTCTTAAAATCTTGAATATAGATGTTAACAATATGCATTCATCAACATATACATACTCCATAACTTTAACATCAAGAAAACTTTGTTTGAAATATCTTTCAAAAAGTATTTTTGAAAATAACCCTTTAGGAACCGGTTCCTCCCTAACAGGGAACCGGGTTCCAGAATTTCTCAAAAATCATGTCCCTGGTTTTTGTACCAGGAACCGGGTTGTACCAATAGGGGAACCGGTTCCTGCGTGATATTTTTGAATTCCAACTTATAATGTTCACTAAGAACCGGGTTCTGTCAGTGTCGGAACCGGTTCCTAGCGAACCAGTGCAACTTTTATTTTGTTTTTTAAACATTTTTCAAGTGGTATCTTTTCATGAATGCATTGCAACTTTTCATATGAATTGGCATGAATGAAGAGGTTCTTATGACTTTATAAAATGCAGATTTTTTCCGTTTTTAAAAAAAAGAACACATATAACATTTTCAAACAACAAAAAAAAACCTTCTTCATATTAACAATTTTCTCCTTCATTCAAATTGCACATAAACTTTCATGTGTTCATAATTTTGTGAAACTTGCCATATACACTTTCATTATCATTAAAAGTTTCATACATACATTGTGAACATTTATATACATTGTTGAGAATTGTTTTTATCTTGAAGAAGAAGATCAATTGAAGATTGATAAAGCTCTCCATATAATTCAAACTAAATCATTGTATTACTTAAATAAATTATTCCCTTACTATCCAGGATTATTGGAAGTAAGTGTTGTGATTTGAAGAGGATTGTTCTTCATTCACATTAGTGTTTGTTTGGTCTTAAAGGTGTTAAGAACCTTTGATCACCCTATAGGTTAGATAGTAAGCATAGGTTGTACAATCATTCTAACTATAGTGAAATCTCTTTCGTGTTGGAAAGGGGACTGGAGTACTCTCGGATTGTGAGGGGAACCAGGATATATCACCGTGTTCTTTACTTTTCCGCATTTATCGCTTTCATCACCATAATCAGGAAAAGATAAAGATATAATCAAAACCTTCAAACACTTAACCAAAAATTACCACCAAGCATTCTCATAAAACCGAATAAATTTTTATAAGACCTAATTCACCCCCTCCCCCCCCTCCTTAGGCACTCTGAGACTTACAATTGGCATCAGAGCAAGTTATAGGTAACTTGTTCCTAAAGATCCAGAATGGCTTCCGCAAATCATCAACCAATTTTCAGAGATGGTGGTAGTAACAACAAGCCTCCTCTATTATGTGGTGAATATTTTGACTTCTGGAAAATACGCATGAAGGCGCATTTAGAAGCACAAGGAGAGGAAGTATGGGATGCTGTTGAAAATGGTCCATTTATCCCAATATCAGTAATCAATGGCATTGGTTCTGCAAAGCCCAAAACTGCATGGGACGACGATGATAAAAAGAAAGTTCTCTATGACAAAAAGGCAATAAACCTTCTTCAAGGTGCACTCAGTATGGACGAATTTTTCTGTGTCTCGAACTGCAAGACAGCAAAAGAAATATGGGATACCCTGGTTCAAACTCATGAAGGAACGACTGAAGTAAAAAGATCAAGGCTAAATACCTTGAGTCAAGAATATGAACTATTTCGAATGCAGCCCGGAGAATCCATTCTTGACTTACAAAAGAGATTTGTGCATTTGACAAATCACTTAAATGCTCTTGGTAAAACCTTGACAAATGATGAACTCAACTTGAAAATCCTTAGATCATTGACTAGGGAATGGCAACCAAAGGTAACGGCAATCTCGGAAAAGAAGAATCTCTCCGCAATGACTTCCGCTACATTATTTGGCAAACTTCAAGAATATGAAACGGAACTCGGTAGACTTGAAAAACATGAAAATTTAGAGAAGAAATCCAAAGGCATTGCCTTGAAAGTTGATTCAAAGGAAA
The DNA here is from genome assembly GCA_948472305.1 of Vicia faba. Taxonomy (NCBI): domain Eukaryota; kingdom Viridiplantae; phylum Streptophyta; class Magnoliopsida; order Fabales; family Fabaceae; genus Vicia; species Vicia faba. The sequence goes on from OX451740.1 coordinate 843,254,145, forward strand.
GTCAAGATAAAGATGCATCGGAGGAAGATGAAAACTTCTTGCTTCTTGTAAAAAGGTTAGGAAAATATTTTGGTCATAAAAATAATCTTCATAATGCTAACTTTGTCAAGAGGAAGAAATTTTATAATCATAAAGATAAAGAAGCCTCCACATCAACACAAGATGTCACATGTTATGAATGTGGAAAGCAAGGTCACATAAAGTCGGATTGTCCAAAACTCTCCAAGAAAAATGGATTCAAAGGCAAAAAGGAGTTCAAGAACAAAAAGGCTTATGTTGCATGGGAAGATAATGAGATAAGTTATTCATCCGATTCGGAAAGCGAGGAATGTGAAAATCTAGCATTAATGGCTTCACATCACTCCGACGATGAAGAAGAGGTTAGTAATGAATTTAATCTTTTTGATGATGATGTTCAAGATGCTATTGATGAACTCTTGAAAGAATGCAAAAGTTTATACAAAAAGGTGTCAAATCAAGAAAAAGAACTTCTAAGTTGTTTAGAAAAAATTGACACCGTGACTAAAGATTTTGAAAAAACATAATTTTATTAAAGAAAAAGAAAACTTTGCATGCTCCAAGTGTGAATCAAATGTCTTTCAAATTGTTCAATTGAAAAGAGTCATTGAACGATATGAAAAAGGACAAATAGGATTGGAAGGATTACTAAGCCAACAACGTTATCCTAATGATAAAAGGGGTCTTGGTTATGTGAACTCTAAGAAACCAAGTAACAATCCCACTGTTTTTGTAAAGGCTAGTAATAGTTCCAAACCCAAGAAAGTAGAAAAGAAGCAAGTTATTCATAATCATCAAAAGAAAAAGGCTAATGTATCGAAAAAGAAAACATTTCCTAAGAAGAAATCTTATCCTTCTAGATATAGAAGTAACTTTGAACCTACTTGTTTTTATTGTGGTATTAAAGGCCATACACCTAATGCTTGCTATGTTAGAAACTTTAGTATAGCAAGTGGACATTATATGTGGGTGAAAAGGGAACTAACTATGAAGGACCCAAGGCAACTTGGGTACCTAACAAAGAATAATTTGTTTGTGTAGGTATGCTTGAAATCCACATCAAATGTTTGGTATCTTGATAGTGGATGTTCAAAGCATATGACAGGAGATGTACACCAATTTTCATATCTAGCACATAAAGCCAAAGGGTATGTCACCTATGGAGACAACACCAAAGGAAAGATTCTTGGCGTTGGAATATTTGGCACACCTCCATCCATTCAAATTGAGGATGTTCTCTATGTTGAAGGATTAAAGCACAATCTTCTTAGCATAAGTCAACTTTGCGATAGAGGGTTCAAGATCAAATTCAACAAAGATGAATGTCTCATTATGGATGAGGCAACCAATGAGGTAAAACTCAAAGGTATAAGAACTAACAATATTTTTATGATTACTTTAGATGATTTGTCTCTGAAGGTACAATGTCTTATGGTAAACAACAATGACGCTTGGTTATGGCACAAGAAGATCGCTCACATTCACATGGAGCACTTGAACAAATTGGTTAAGCATGACTTAGTTATTGGTCTACCAAAAATGAAGTTCATCAAAGACAAATTATGTAATGCATGCCAAAAGGGCGAACAGACCAAAACAACTTTCAAATCTAAGAATGTGGTGTCTACTACAAGACCACTACAATTGTTACACATGGATCTCTTTGGTCCATCAAGAACAAAAAGCTTGGAAAAGAACTTGGTATTTTGGAAGAAGGTGATCACTAAATGTTTCTCATAAGGTGCACTCCTTCTTTTATATATGTTTTTATAAAATATGTGTGTATATATTGTTTGTACAAAACTTTTCCTTTCATAACAATTTTTCAAGTTTTTGGCAATATTTGCATGTGGAACCCGGTTCCCATAATGGTAGGAACCGGTTCCTGGTTCATTTTCCAGAAACGTTATTTTTTCAAAAGCCAGGAACCGGGTTCACTATAGTGCATAACCGGTTCCCAGCATGCAGACCGGCCACACGCCCCTTTTTATGCTTAAGTGCTTTTTAATGTGTTTTATGTCATAGTCAATATTCATCTCTCAAAACCCCAACTTTCAGATTTATCACAAATCTCCATGGGTCCTAAGAGAGCTACCAGATCCAGCAAGGGAAAGGCTCAGGTTGAAGAAGAGACTTCTAACATTCATCCTCAGACCATCAAATCCAGAAGGCTCACCTTCAAATCTCGTAATCGGAAGGTTCTTAAAGCTAAGTTTTGTAGGCTTCATACATTTCCTGCTCATAGCTTTTTATTTCCTGCTCAGTTGGCCTCTGCTGGGGTTGCTAGATTTGTAGGTAACAATGGTGAAGTGTTTCCTGACCTTGTTAGAGAATTTTATCACAACTTAAAACTTATACCTGATGAATTTGGTGATATTACTCTAACCTCTCATGTTCTGTCAAAGAGTATATGTTTAACTGTTGAGGAATTTGGTGAATTTTTGGGTGTTCCGCATGAAGGTTTGGTTCTTGTTAATGGTGTTATTCCACATGATTGGCTACCATTCAACAAGGCAGAAATTTTTATTAACATGTTTAGGCCAAATCAACAAAATACTGCTCGTCAACAACTTCTCTCATCATCAAATTTGTTTGGCTCAAATCTCTCTGTAAGTGATAGAATGCTCCATCTTATTATTGCATATATCCTCTTTCCAAAGAATTCTAACCACTCGTGTTTCAATGAGTTTGAATTAATGGTCCTTAATGCATTGAGACGCTGTTGTTCGGTAAATTGGGCACTTTCTATTATGTATCATATGCAACTTATGGAATCTCTTGATGGTGGTTTACCATACGCTCGAGCCATTTCTCACATTTTGGAAAATGCACATGTTAACCTTCAACGAGAAGTTACAAGAATTCAAGGAGATAAAGAGGCAATTACAGATGCAACCGCACTTAAAAACACAGGGATCATTCTAGATGCAAGAGGTCACTTTCACTACAAAGAGGACTTCGAACCAACTGTCCAATATGTGGCTCAACCTCCCGAAGGCGGCTACACCTTAGACATGTTGTTTAATTAGATGACAATCTTCCAAAGACATGTGGATGATCGCTTCGATGTGCTCCAACAAGAAAATGCTTCAGCACGACGACAACTATGAAATGTCCAAAGAACTCAAAAGCTTATTCTTGATCACTTTGACAGAAAAGAAGTTCTAGAGGAAGAGGTATCCGGAAGTGGTAGTTGAAGTGATGAAGATGATGATGATATGAATGAAGATGAAGATTAAAAGTTTTTTTTTTAAATTTCTATGTCATTTCTTTTTAATGTGTTTTACTTTGTAATGTTTAGACAATGTTCTATTTTTATGCTTCGTGATGTTTAGGCATTTTTGTTTTATTGTTATTTAATGTAATCGTACAATTCGTTGTTCGTATTTTAGTATATTTGAAATCGTACAATGTGTTATGTTCATACTTTAATGTATGGTTGTGTTTAATGCACGTCTTAATTTTTATATGAATTTATTTCACTCTTTTTCCCCATCCTTTTTGATGTTAACAAAGGGGGAGAAGAATATGCATGTGTGTTGTTTTGTTTCAAAGAAATTGCAGGCCCAAATAAATATCAAACTCACTCCAAAATTCAAAGAATCATGGACTTAGGGGGAGCATACAATTTAGGAGGAGCCTTGCATTTGCTCAACATGTTTGTTATATAAAACAACATAAACATTTCAAGAAATCGTTTTCAAGACTTGGTTGTCATCATCAAAAAGGGGGAGAATGTAATTGCAAGCTTCTCAAGTCATATTTAAAGCATGTGTTTTGATGAAGACAACATGGACATCAACATTCAAAGGATGTGCAAAAAGCTTATCAACATCAAATAAAAGTCTTGAAGATTATTGAAGAATTATTGAAGAATCATCAAATGTCAAATATGGTATAAATAATTCTTAAAATCTTGAATATAGATGTTCACAATATGCATTCATCAACATATACATATTCCATAACTTTAACATCAAGAAAACTTTGTTTGAAATATCTTTCAAAAAGTATTTTTGAAAATAACCCTTTAGGAACCGGTTCCTCCCTAACAGGGAACCGGGTTCCAGAATTTCTCAAAAATCATGTCCCTGGTTTTTGTACCAGGAACCGGGTTGTACCAATAGGGGAACCGGTTCCTGCGTGATATTTTTGAATTCCAACTTATAACGTTCACTAAGAACCGGGTTCTGTCAGTGTCGGAACCGGTTCCTAGCGAACCATTGCAGCTTTTATTTTGTTTTTTAAACATTTTTCAAGTGGTATCTTTTCATGAATGCATTGCAACTTTTCATATGAATTGGCATGAATGAAGAGGTTCTTATGACTTTATAAAATGCGGATTTTTTCAGTTTTTAAAAAAAAGAACACATATAACATTTTCAAACAACAAAAAAAACCTTCTTCATATTAACAATTTACTCATTCATTCAAATTGCACATAAACTTTCATGTGTTCATAATTTTGTGAAACTTGCCATATACACTTTCATTATCATTACAAGTTTCATACATACATTGTGAACATTTATATACATTGTTGAGAATTGTTTTTATCTTGAAGAATAAGATCAATTGAAGATTGATTAAGCTCTCCATATACTTCAAACTAAATCATTGTATTACTTAAATAAATTATTCCCTTACTATCCAGGATTGTTGGAAGTAAGTGTTGTGATTTGAAGAGGATTGTTCTTCATTCACATTAGTGTTTGTTTGGTCTTAAAGGTGTTAAGAACCTTTGATCACCCTATAGGTTAGATAGTAAGCATAGGCTGTACAATCAGTCTAACTATAGTGAAATCTCTTTCGTGTTGGAAAGGGGACTGGAGTACTCTCGGATTGTGAGGGGAACCAGGATATATCACCGTGTTCTTTACTTTTCCGCATTTATCGCTTTCATCACCATAATCAGGAAAAGATAAAGATATAATCAAAACCTTCAAACACTTAACCAAAAATTACCACCAAGCATTCTAATAAAACCGAATAAATTTTTATAAGACCTAATTCACCCCCCCCCCCCTCTTAGGCACTCTGAGACTTACAATTGGCATCAGAGCAAGTTATAGGTAACTTGTTCCTAAAGATCCAGAATGGCTTCCGCAAATCATCAACCAGTTTTCAGAGATGGTGGTAGTAACAACAAGCCTCCTCTATTATGTGGTGAATATTTTGACTTCTGGAAAATACGCATGAAGGCGCATTTAGAAGCACAAGGAGAGGAAGTATGGGATGCTGTTGAAAATGGTCCATTTATCCCAATATCAGTAATCAATGGCATTGGTTCTGCAAAGCCCAAAACTGCATGGGACGATGATGATAAAAAGAAAGTTCTCTATGACAAAAAGGCAATAAACCTTCTTCAAGGTGCACTCAGTATGGACGAATTTTTCCGTGTCTCGAACTGCAAGACAGCAAAAGAAATATGGGATGCCCTGGTTCAAACTCATGAAGGAACGGCTGAAGTAAAAAGATCAAGGCTAAATACCTTGAGTCAAGAATATGAACTATTTTGAATGCAGCCCGGAGAATCCATTCTTGACTTACAAAAGATATTTGTGCATTTGACAAATCACTTAAATGCTCTTGGTAAAACCTTGACAAATGATGAACTCAACTTGAAAATCCTTAGATCATTGACTAGGGAATGGCAACCAAAGGTAACGGCAATCTCGGAAAAGAAGAGTCTCTCTGCAATGACTTCCGCTACATTATTTGGCAAACTTCAAGAATATGAAACGGAACTCGGTAGACTTGAAAAACATGAAAATTTAGAGAAGAAATCCAAAGGCATTGCCTTGAAAGTTGATTCAAAGGAAAGTCAAGATAAAGATGCATCGGAGGAAGATGAAAACTTCTTGCTTCTTGTAAAAAGGTTAGGAAAATATTTTGGTCATAAAAATAATCTTCATAATGCTAACTTTGTCAAGAGGAAGAAATTTTATAATCATAAAGATAAAGAAGCCTCCACATCAACACAAGATGTCACATGTTATGAATGTGGAAAGCAAGGTCACATAAAGTCGGATTGTCCAAAAATCTCCAAGAAAAATGGATTCAAAGGCAAAAAGGAGTTCAAGAACAAAAAGGCTTATGTTGCATGGGAAGATAATGAGATAAGTTCTTCATCCGATTCGGAAAGCGAGGAATGTGAAAATCTAGCATTAATGGCTTCACATCACTCCGACGATGAAGAAGAGGTTAGTAATGAATTTAATCTTTTTGATGATGATGTTCAAGATGCTATTGATGAACTCTTGAAAGAATGCAAAAGTTTATACAAAAAGGTGTCAAATCAAGAAAAAGAACTTCTAAGTTGTTTAGAAAAAATTGACACCATGACTAAAGATTTTGAACTTCAAAAACATATTTTTATTAAAGAAAAAGAAAACTTTGCATGCTCCAAGTGTGAATCAAATGTCTTTCAAATTGTTCAATTGAAAAGAGTCATTGAAAGATATGAAAAAGGACAAATAGGATTGAAAGGATTACTAAGCCAACAACGTTATCCTAATGATAAAAGGGGTCTTGGTTATGTGAACTCTAAGAAACCAAGTAACAATCCAACTGTTTTTGTAAAGGCTAGTAATATTTCCAAACCCAAGAAAGTAGAAAAGAAGCAAGTTGTTCATAATCATCAAAAGAAAAAGGCTAATGTATCGAAAAAGAAAACATTTCCTAAGAAGAAATCTTATCCTTCTAGATATAGAAGTAACTTTGAACCTACTTGTTTTTATTGTGGTATTAAAGGCCATACACCTAATGCTTGCTATGTTAGAAACTTTAGTATAGCAAGTGGGCATTATGTGTGGGTGAAAAAGGGAACTAACTATGAAGGACCCAAGGCAACTTGGGTACCTAACAAAGAATAATTTGTTTGTGTAGGTATGCTTGAAATCCACATCAAATGTTTGGTATCTTGATAATGGATGTTCAAAGCATATGACAGGAGATGTACACCAATTTTCATATCTAGCACATAAAGCCAAAGGGTATGTCACCTATGGAGACAACACCAAAGGAAAGATTCTTGGCGTTGGAATATTTGGCACACCTCCATCCATTCAAATTGAGGATGTTCTCTATGTTGAAGGATTAAAGCACAATCTTCTTAGCATAAGTCAACTTTGCGATAGAGGGTTCAAGATCAAATTCAACAAAGATGAATGTCTCATTATGGATGAGGCAACCAATGAGGTAAAACTCAAAGGTATAAGAACTAACAATATTTTTATGATTACTTTAGATGATTTGTCTCTAAAGGTACAATGTCTTATGGTAAACAACAATGACGCTTGGTTATGGAACAAGAAGATCGCTCACATTCACATGGAGCACTTGAACAAATTGGTTAAGTATGACTTAGTTATTGGTCTACCAAAGATGAAGTTCATCAAAGACAAATTATGTAATGCATGCCAAAAGGGCGAACAGACCAAAACAACTTTCAAATCTAAGAATGTGGTGTCTACTACAAGACCACTACAATTGTTACACATGGATCTCTTTGGTCCATCAAGAACAAAAAGCTTGGAAAAGAACTTGGTATTTTGGAAGAAGGTGATCACTAAATGCTTCTCATAAGGTGCACTCCTTCTTTTATATATGTTTTTATAAAATATGTGTGTATATATTGTTTGTACAAAACTTTTCCTTTCATAACAATTTTTCAAGTTTTTGGCAATATTTGCATGTGGAACCCGGTTCCCATAATGGTAGGAACCGGTTCCTGGTTCATTTTCCAGAAACGTTATTTTTTCAAAAGCCAGGAACCGGGTTCACTATAGTGCAGAACCGGTTCCCAGCATGCAGACCGGCCACACGCCCCTTTTTATGCTTAAGTGCTTTTTAATGTGTTTTATGTCATAGTCAATATTCATCTCTCAAAACCCCAACTTTCAGATTTATCACAAATCTCCATGGGTCCTAAGAGAGCTACCAGACCCAGCAAGGGAAAGGCTCAGGTTGAAGAAGAGACTTCTAACATTCATCCTCAGACCATCAAATCCAGAAGGCTCACCTTCAAATCTCGTAATCGGAAGGTTCTTAAAGCTAAGTTTTGTAGGCTTCATACATTTCCTGCTCATAGCTTTTTATTTCCTGCTCAGTTGGCCTCTGCTGGGGTTGCTAGATTTGTAGGTAATAATGGTGAAGTGTTTCCTGACCTTGTTAGAGAATTTTATCACAACTTAAAACTTATACCTGATGAATTTGGTGATATTACTCTAACCTCTCATGTTCTGTCAAAGAGTATCTGTTTAACTGTTGAGGAATTTGGTGAATTGTTGGGTGTTCCGCATGAAGGTTTGGTTCTTGTTAATGGTGTTATTCCACATGATTGGCTACCATTCAATAAGGCAGAAATTTTTATTAACATGTGTAGGCCAAATCAACAAAATACTGCTCGTCAACAACTTCTCTCATCATCAAATTTGTTTGGCTCAAATCTCTCTGTAAGTGATAGAATGCTCCATCTTATTATTGCATGTATCCTCTTTCCAAAGAATTCTAACCACTCGCGTATCAATGAGTTTGAATTAATGGTCCTTAATGCATTGAGACGTCGTTGTTCGGTAAATTGGGCACTTTCTGTTATGTACCATATGCAACTTATGGAATCTCTTGATGGTGGTTTACCATATGCTCGAGCCATTTCTCACATTTTGGAAAATGCACATGTTAACCTTCAACGAGAAGTTACAAGAATTCAAGGAGATAAAGAGGCAATTACAGATGCAACCGCACTTAAAAACACAGGGATCATTCTAGATGCAAGAGGTCACTTTCACTACAAAGAGGACTTCGAACCAACTGTCTAATATGTGGCTCAACCTCCCGAAGGCGGCTACACCTTAGACATGTTGTTTAATCAGATGACAATCTTCCAAAGACATGTGGATGATCGCTTCGATGTGCTCCAACAAGAAAATGCTTCAGCACGACGACAACTACGAAATGTCCAAAGAACTCAAAAGCTTATTCTTGATCACTTTGACAGAAAAGAAGTTCTAGAGGAAGGAAGAGGTATCCGGAAGTGGTAGTTGAAGTGATGAAGATGATGATGAGATGAATGAAGATGAAGATTAAAAGATTTTTTTTTAAAATTTCTATGCCATTTATTTTTAATGTGTTTTACTTTGTAATGTTTAGACAATGTTCTATTTTTATGCTTCGTGATGTTTAGGCATTTTTGTTTTATTGTTATTTAATGTAATCGTACAATTCATTGTTCATATTTTAGTATGTTTGAAATCGTACAATGTGTTATGTTCATACTTTAATGTATGGTTGTGTTTAATGAACGTCTTAATTTTTATATGAATTTATTTCACTCTTTTTCCCCATCCTTTTTGATGTTAACAAAGGGGGAGAAGAATATGCATGTGTGTTGTTTTGTTTCAAAGAAATTGCAGGCCCAAATAAATATCAATCTCACTCTAAAATTCAAAGAATCATGGACTTAGGGGGAGCATACAATTTAGGGGGAGCCTTGCATTTGCTCAACATGTTTGTTATACAAAACAACATAAACATTTCAAGAAATCGTTTTCAAGACTTGGTTGTCATCATCAAAAAGGGGGAGAATGTAATTGCAAGCTTCTCAAGTCATATTTAAAGCATGTGTTTTGATGAAGACAACATGGACATCAACATTCAAAGGATGTGCAAAAAGCTTATCAACATCAAATAAAAGTCTTGAAGATTATTGAAGAATTATTGAAGAATCATCAAATGTCAAATATGGTATAAATAATTCTTAAAATCTTGAATATAGATGTTCACAATATGCACTCATCAACATATACATATTCCATAACTTTAACATCAAGAAAACTTTGTTTGAAATATCTTTCAAAAAGTATTTTTGAAAATAACCCTTTAGGAACCGGTTCCTCCCTAACAGGGAACCGGGTTCCAGAATTTCTCAAAAATCATGTCCCTGGTTTTTGTACCAGGAACCGGGTTGTACCAATAGGGGAACCGGTTCCTGCGTGATATTTTTGAATTCCAACTTATAACGTTCACTAAGAACCGGGTTCTGTCAGTGTCGGAACCGGTTCCTAGCGAACCATTGCAGCTTTTATTTTGTTTTTTAAACATTTTTCAAGTGGTATCTTTTCATGAATGCATTGCAACTTTTCATATGAATTGGCATGAATGAAGAAGTTCTTATGACTTTATAAAATGCAGATTTTTTCAGTTTTAAAAAAAAAGAACACATATAACATTTTCAAACAACAAAAAAAAACCTTTTTCATATTAACAATTTTCTCATTCATTCAAATTGCACATAAACTTTCATGTGTTCATAATTTTGTGAAACTTGCCATATACACTTTCATTATCATTACAAGTTTCATACATACATTGTGAACATTTATATACATTGTTGAGAATTTTTTTTATCTTGAAGAAGAAGATCAATTGAAGATTGATAAAGCTCTCCATATACTTCAAACTAAATCATTGTATTACTTAAATAAATTATTCCCTTACTATCCAGGATTGTTGGAAGTAAGTGTTGTGATTTGAAGAGGATTGTTCTTCATTCACATTAGTGTTTGTTTGGTCTTAAAGGTGTTAAGAACCTTTGATTACCCTATAGGTTAGATAGTAAGTGTGATACGGTGGGAGAACTGACTATGGTTTTGCGTTTGTTTTCGCAAATGTTTCGGTTGAGCAAGAGTCGCCACCGACTTTTTATTTTATCCTAAGGAAAGGTTTAAAAAGCACAGCAAAAACCTTTGAGATTTTTCTTGGGTTCGGGGAGTAGATTATAGAAAGGGAAGGTATTAGAACCCTTTCTATCTATGGTTATCCATGGGCTCTTAAGTACTTGCTTAGATCAACTTGCCTTGGTTTTCAATTGTTTGAAATGGTGCTCGGTGTGTGGTTTTGAAAATGTTTTGAAAAGATGCCTTGTATAGGCTACCCTTGTAACAATTCTTTACTCGAATGTTTTACAAAAGGTGTTTTGTCTTTTGAAAAGATGTTTCAAGGTTTTTTGAAAGTTTGTTTTGAAAGTGTTTGTGAAGTGTGGTTTGAAATTAGGCAAGTGTTTTCTTTTGCAAATTGACAAGTACCTAAGAGTTATCTACCCTAAAGTTCTCAAAGATTTTTGTTTATGTTTTCAACCCTTTTAACAATTTTGTTCCACCATTGCATTTGGTGGACAATCTTGTATTAGGAGGTGAAAGGGACGGGCGCGGGTCATTGTTTAGACCATGATTGCAATAGTGTTAAATGTCTTTGGGCAATTTTTTCTTTGAAAGGGACTTGATCATTTTAGGCAACTTTTCGAAAGCGTCATCGAGGGACTATGATCATTTGATTGTTTGTTTTACCCAAAGAAACCTAACATGCAATATGGCCCAATTATTTGAAGGCAACAAAGTGGAATACCCTATGGGTGCAAGTGTGATATGTGTTGTCCATATTTCATGCTCATTTATCTTGAAATTAGGTCAAGCTATTTTGTTCTTTTTATTTGCATACAAACCCTAATTCTAGCATGGTATACTTAGAAAGCGTTTAAAGTGCGAAATGTAAAATTCATACACTATTACAACACAATATAGGAAGGGGGGTACAAATGTTCAAATGGGGGGTATTTAGACAAAGAAATTAAACCTAGCTATTACATCATTTTTGGAATATTTACAAATAATTGATTGCATAAATTAAATGGAAAATAATAAAGATGCAAAAATGCAAAAAGGGTTTTTATATGTATGAAAAAAGGTATTATTTATGTTAAATAAATAAAATAAAAAAAAGTATCATTTTTGGAGTTTTTTTGTATTTTAAGGGTAAAACCCTAATTTCATTAAATAAATATATTAACTATTTAATATGTATAATATTTAATAATTACATAAAAAATAAAATAAAATGGAGCATATTCATAAAAAAAGGTATTTTTCACATCAAATATTAATAAAATAAAAAATGTATGTATTTTAGTATTTTTGCCCTAAGTATATTAATATATAGATATATATATTTATTATTTATTAAATAAATACTATATATATAAAAATAATAATATTTAATATTTATATAAAAAAAGTATATTTTGTATAAAATATTTTCAAAAGGGAAAGTGTAATAAAATCAGAAAAGAAAGTATATTTATATTATTTTTTTCTATTTATTCTAAATAATATATATATACATTTATGTACAAATAACTTAAAATAAACAAATAAATGCCTATAAATTCAAAAATGGTGAGAAAAATAATTTTTATATTTTTTATATTATAAGCAAAAATAAATAAATCAGAATGAAAAAAGAAAAGTAAAAAAAAACATTGAAATAAATCAAATGGGCTCAGAGGGTGTTAAAGTGAAATGAGTCTGTGAAGAGAAAATGCAAAAATAAGCCCAGCCCAGATCACTTCTTCTTCAACCTCTGAACAAAAACGCGCGCCTATTCTTCCAATTCAAACACTTGGATTCTTTGATTTTTTGCACAAACTTCCAACATAAGAAATGTTAAGCATTGAATCACGATTCCAAATATATAAAAAACTCATCCTAACTCTCAGAAATGAGAGAGAATTTTGACATTCCCAAATCCTGACCTAAGTTTTCTGCCATGTTCAGACTCAAAATTCTTGCAGCACACATAACATAAATGAAATCTAACTACATGGGCATGTTCAGGGCTATGAATGTGACATATTATCTTCACAAACCTAAAGCTAACAATGCCTAATAAGAGAGATATGAATCCATGAACTTACCTGTTCAGTTGAAGTTCTATTTGGCAATGGAGAAACTTTCAGTGCAAAGTGATGATTGGTATAACTTCCTTGATGTCCAGGGATGCTATTCCAAGCTTTACTTTGTCTTGAAACCTTTTGAATCGTGCTAGAGCTCTTCACCTGCAAATCAGAAAAGTGAAAATGGTGGAACTGGTTAGAGGAATTACAGGTCGTGTTTTAGGTTTTGGTTAGCTTGCATTGATACTAGGGAATGTGTTTGATGAGCTTTGGTCAAGAAAACATGCAAGGAATGAGAGATGGTGTTCAGACTGCAGGCCTTGCCCTGTTTTTGCAGTTTGAGAGTGATTCTGGCAATGGGGAGGTGTTGATGGTCTTAGGTTCGTGCTTCAGCTTGGTTAGGATGTTTGGAATGTGTCCACAATATTTGCTTAAGGTTCCTAATGCTGAGATCAAAGTTATGTTGTGTTATGATACTTTTCTTCACCCTTAAGCAAACAAAGCCAACTTGATGTTTTAGGCAAGTAGGGGACCCTTAAGCATGCTGCTAACCTTGTGTTGATCAGAGTGTTTTGCTCATAATCTTGTGCCAATTAGATTTCATCTGTACTTGTTGGATTTTCAATTGGACATAAAGCTTGCTTTTGCAAAAATAGCCATTTTGCTTTTTCCATAAATGGATTAAACTTGTATGTAATGCTTGAAATCAAAGAACAACACTTTAACACAATGAACATGCATTAAATTATTGAGTGTTGGATGGTTTAAGGACCTGTAATGTAGCACAAACTATGCTGACTTGAAAATGGCCTAAGTTATGAACATGTACATGATCAATTCAAAAGTGAGTTTTTGCCATATTGTGAAATTCGATTCTCCCAAGTTATGAGGTTGTTTGATGAGTTCTTTGACATTTTGGAAAGCTTGGAATGTGTACTACAATCCATCTTTGAAATGCAAATTGAAATTCCAAGTGGAAGTGTATGGAAAATGGCCTTGAAGTTGGGTAGAAAACCTTGCCAAAATAGGTTAAAATTTCACTAAATTAAGAATGGTTTAGTGCCCTTATTCAAAAAATTGTAACTTGAGATACAAGCCTCATTTGGGAAAACTTTGTGAATAAAAGTTGTAGATTATGCAACAAGCTACAACTTTCATGTTTTGACTTTTGTTTGAATCCAAATGAATCTTGGTGAGAAAGTGGGGCAAAGTTGGGAAAAAATTAGGGTTTTTCATAACTTAGAAAAATTCTAAGTTATGAAAAATTCTCATTTCTAACCCTAATTTGCATTTCTTGATTTCTTGGTGAACAAGTTTCATGATTTGGCATGTTTTGATGAAAAATGAATCTTTACTCTTGATTTTGACAAAAAAGTCAAAGTTTGACTTTTCAGTATATAGTCAAAATTGATCAATTGACTGGGAAATTCAACTGTCAATCTTGTGTACTTGGGATCTTTTGAGTTTGTTGAGCATGTCAAGATAATTCCATGGGGTCCTTGAGTCCATAGGTGAGCTTGGTTTGCTTTTGGCTAGGTCAAACAGTCAAAAATTGCCTTTGTGCAGTCAAAACCCTAAAAATGACCATTTTGCCCTTTTGGTGATCTGATCAAGTTTCTTGTGGAATTGTGATCCAAACTTGATCAAATGGTCTATATGAGTTCATAATGTTGATGTGGGTCAATTTTCATGAGGTTTGACTGTCAATTGGCCACAGTTGACTTTTTCCCCAATACAGTTGATTTCTAGGTCAACTGTCCAATTGACTGGGCAAAGATTGGAATCAAGGATTGAAACTTGGTGTGATACACTTGGGAGTCCAATATGAAGCAAGAAAGTCATCTTAGGCATTTTAGGTCAAAACATCTTTGTGCAAACACAAACCCTAATTTTGGTCAGCAGTGCAAGGAGAAGTCTTGAGCAGATGAAACCTTAACTGGATCCTGATCTTCAAGGGCTTTGTGATGAGAAATCAATGAGAAATGGGAGGGAAAAATTTGGGGTACAATAGTTGCCCCTGTTCAATCTTCTTGAATCCGAAGAGTTAGATTGGCGAGTTTGCCTTTCGTGACTCGAGGGTAAAAGGAGATTGGACACTAGAGTGCCCAGAAATTTGCACTCGTCAAAGCAATGGATGCGGGAATGGGCTTAGAGATGCCATTTGGAGATGGGCTTAGAGATGCCATCTAGAGGGGTGACAGAATCTTGCCGGGGATGGGCTTAAAGATGCCATCTGGAATGAGTATCAGGAAGGTGTCCAAGCTTTGGACCATCTCTGAACTGGGGGCCTGAATAAGCAACAGATTGACATCCGTTGTTGGGAGGAATCCGTAAACTGTTTTCAAAGGTTGCATCTGAACAAGCGATAGATTAACATCCGTTGTTGGGAAGAATCCATAGACTGTTTTCAGAAGTCTTGAGAAGAAACTGAACAAGCGATAGGTTAACATCCGTTACTTGGAGAACCCGTAAACTGTTTTCAGAAGTCTTGGAGTTGAATAAGCAATAGAGCAGCATCCGTTGTTGGGAAGCGTCCGTAAACTGTTTTCAAAAGGTGAGAAGAGTCCGAGCAAGCGATAGATTAACATCCGTTGTTGGGAAGAATCCATAAACTGTTTTCAGAAGTCTTGGAGTTGAATAAGCAATAGAGCAGCATCCATTGTTGGGAAGCGTCCGTAAACTGTTTTCAAAGGTGCATCTGAACAAGTAACAGATTAACATCCGTTGTTGGGAAGAATCGATAAACTGTTTTCAGAAATCTTGAGAAGAAACTGAACAAGCGATAGGTTAACATCTGTTACTTGGAGAACCCGTAAACTGTTTTCAGTAATCTTGAATTTGGAGGAAGAACCGGTGTAGGGTTCCCTGATGATGAGCTCGCGTAAAACTGCATCTGGATAAATCTGGAATAAGCATTAGAATGTTGCCGTGTCTGGGTCACACCCGAACTATTCCTGGAAAGAAATCTCGGAAGATAATGATTTTTTTGTCTGCCGACTGGTCTCACCTAAAAAGGTAAAGAGTTATTTGTATGCAATGTCATGATGCATGATGCAATGTATGTTATATGATATGAATGTAAATGGATGCGCATGTAAGCTGGAGAGCTGTCTTGCAAAGGATAGACGAATCCAAGATGGTTGAAGATAAGAGTATCTTGACTGCTACCGGGAAGAATAATTCCTGGTCACTGCTGAAGAATAAAGAGCTTGGGTTGTATACCAATCTTCTGGGGATTTCCTGATGACTTTTACTGGGGAGCTCCAATCTAATAGACTCATGCTGGGGAGGTAAGACTGAGAATCTTCAGCTTGGAGGGAAGTATCTCTGGCGACTTCACTGGGGAACTCAAGATTTTCCTAAAACTCTGTGGGGAACAGGTTCATTAGTCTGGTTCTGCTGGGGATTGACAATTCGAAGTCTTAGCTCGGCTGGGGATACTGAAACTTAAACTCCGAGGGGAAATGAGTTCTGGAGGATCCTCTGGCCGGGGATGTACAAAGACAACCTCCTCTGGGGATTGTATTGATAAGTTATGCTGGGGAACTTTGATGAACTCCGCTGGGGATAGGAAGAAATTTTCCGAGTGCGATCTTCCGTGGTTGTTAGCTAAGGATAACCCAGTTATAAGCCCTTGTGAGGAATAACTTTGAATAAAACTCGGGAGAGACGTCCGTACTCTGCAGGGGATAAGCTTCCAGAATCTACTGGGGATAAGCTTCAAGACTTGCTAGGGATATGGATTCCAAATCTCCTGGGGGTTTCCTTTGAAAGGGTATCAAGATATCCAACTGTATCTTCAACTTATCAGTAATCCTCTTTCTTGATTCATAAGGAAATGATTATGTTCAAATGCATATGCTTATTTAACAAAACATTGGACGTTTCTCAAAATAAAACAAATAGTGCAAGAGAAAAGAAAAGGAAATGGCACAAATTTCTGGGAAAAGTATTTGTATTGATTTTCTATAAGTATATTTGTACAAAGGAGACGATCATCCTAGTAAGAGGATTTTGTCGTAAATATTTGAAAAATTTATACAAAATAAAGATGGCTATGTGAAATAATTCCATGGGATTCCATTCCGCTATAGCTTTCACAACTCTGAATATCTGTCCATTCAATGCTTCGTTTGCCGATGACTAGATTGATCAGAAGCCTGGAACCGGTTGATGAAGAGATTGTCTTTGAAGCGATCCGACGAGACATAGTCATACGCTTTAATTCCCTAATTTTTGCCTGAATCGCCCTTTCGGGTTTTCGATCCACCGGGAAACCCCTTTTTGCCCAAGCCGCCCTTTCGGGTTTTCAACTTGCCGGGTGTACAAATTTTTTTGTTTTTATCCCTAATTTTTGCCTGAACCGCCCTTTCGGGTTTTTGATCCACCGGGATGCCCATTTTTTGCCCAAGCCGCCCTTTCGGGTTTTCAACTTGTCGGGTTATTTTATGCGTAGTATCTTTTGACTATGTCTGCGTTCGTAGGGTGCGGCAAATTGTCGCCGTCCATGGTGGTCAGAATCATTGCACCACCAGAAAATATGCTTTTGATCACAAATGGTCCTTCATATGTAGGAGTCCATTTGCCCCTGGGATCGCTTTGCGGCAAGATAATCCGCTTGATTATGAGATCTCCGACTTGATACACTTGGCGTCTGACTTTCTTATTGAAGGTCTTGATCATTCGTTTTTGATACGCCTGACCATGGCATATAGCAGCAAGTCGCTTTTCGTCGATCAGATTGAGTTGATCAAGTCGGGTCTGCATCCAATCATCTTCATTCAAACCTGCATCCTTCATAATTCTTAGAGAAGGAATCTGGACTTCCATAGGAAAAACAGCTTCCATGCCATATACCAAAGAAAATGGGGTTGCCCCAGTTGAAGTACGTGTCGTCGTACGGTATCCATGCAGAGCAAACGGTAACATCTCATGCCAGTCTTTGTAAGTGACCGTCATTTTCTGAATGATCTTCTTAATGTTTTTGTTCGCAGCTTCAACAACACCGTTCATCTTCGGCCGATAGGGAGATGAATTGTGATGATAAATCTTGAACTGTTCGCACAAGGCGGTGATCATTGTGTTATTCAGATTTGTACCGTTGTCTGTGATGATCCTGTCCGGAACACCATACCGACATATGAGATTTTGCTTGATAAAGCGGGCAACCACATTTTTAGTAACAGAGGCGAAGGAAGCTGCTTCGACCCATTTGGTGAAATAGTCAATGGCAACCAGGATGAAGCGATGTCCGTTGGAAGCCGTGGGCTTGATCTCTCCAATCATATCAATGCCCCACATTGCAAAGGGCCACGGAGCAGTCAGAATGTTGAGAGGGACCGGAGGGATATGAACTTTGTCAGCGTAGACCTGACATTTGTGGCAAGTACGGGAATGTTGATGGCAGTCAGCTTCCATGGTAGACCAGTAATAGCCTACCCTTAGGATCTTCTTAGCCATTGTATGCCCGCTCAAGTGAGTGCCAAATGTGCCGCTGTGTATATCAGTCATGATCAACTCTTCTTCAGCTTTGTCTACACATCGGAGTAACACACAATCATGGCTTCGTTTGTAAAGGATTTCGTTGCTCAGGAAGAACTTAGCAGCGAATTTCCTTAAGAACTTCTTGTCATTTATGGAAGCTCCTTCAGGATAATCTCTGGTCTCGAGATACCTTTTGATTTCATGGAACCAGGGTTGTTCCACTACTTCTTCGGTATTAATCTCGTGACAATGCGCAGGTTCATCCATTCGCTCGATGGTGATTTGGGGAGCCTCGTTATCCCAGTTGAGTTTAAACATGGAGGACATTGTGGCTAGAGCATCTACTAGCTGATTCTCTTCTCGCGGGAAATGCTCGAAGGTAATTTTCTCGAAATGAGGCAACAATGTCAGGACACGTTCTTTGTATGGGATAAGATTAGGATGCTTGGTATCCCACTCTCCTTTGATTTGACTGATAACCAAAGCCGAGTCCCCAAATACGATCAAAGATTTGATCCCCAAGTCTATCGCAGCCTTGAGACCAAAGATGCAAGCTTCATATTCAGCCATGTTGTTTGTGCAGCTGAAGCAAAGTCGGGCCGTGAAAGGTGTGTGACAACCTTCCGGAGAAATGAGTACTGTGCCGATACCATTTCCAAGTGCATTTGAAGCACCATCAAAGTACAGGGTCCATCGGGATCCCTTTTCGGGTCCGTCATACGGTCCATTACCTTCAATGTTGTCCAAATTCATGATGTCCTCGTCCGGGAAGTCAAATCTCATGGGTTGATAATCTTCGATAGCCTGATGAGCCAGATGGTCAGCTAGTACACTCCCTTTTTATAGCTTTTTGGGTGGTGTACTGAATGTCATACTCAGTTAAGATCATTTGCCATCTAGCTATCCTTCCAGATAAAGCGGGCTTTTCGAAAATATACTTGATAGGGTCCATTTTGGAAATCAACATGGTAGTATGAGTCAACATATACTGTCTTAGTCGGCGAGCAGCCCATACCAAAGCGCAGCAAGTTTTCTCGAGCAGTGAGTAGCGAGTCTCACAGTCGGTAAAATTTTTGCTAAGGTAATAAATAGCATGCTCTTTTCGACCAGACTCGTCATGCTGGCCCAAAACACACCCCATTGAGTTATCCAAGACGGTCAAATACATGATCAATGGTCTTCCTTCGACGGGTGGCATCAGAATAGGAGGTTCTAGCAAATACTCCTTGATTCTATCAAAAGCAGCTTGGCAATCGTCATTCCATTCAACTACCTGATCTTTCTTCAAGAGTTTGAAAATTGGCTCACAGGTAGAAGTCAGATGCGAGATGAATCTGGAAATATAGTTCAAGCGCCCCAAAAATCCTCTAACCTCCTTTTCAGTACGGGGAGCATGCATCTCTTGTATTGCTTTTACTTTTGCCGGATCGACTTCAATGCCTTTGTTTCTTACAATGAATCCCAGGAGTTTACCAGACCTAACTCCAAAAGTGCACTTACTTGGATTCAGCCTGAGCTTGTATTCTTTCAACCTGGCAAACAGCTTCTCCAGATGTTCAAGGTGCTCTTCCTCTGTTTGTGACCGAGCTATCATATCGTCTACGTAGACTTCAATTTCATGATGTACCATGTCATGAAATAAAGCTACCATGGCGCGCTGATAAGTTGCCCCTGCGTTCTTCAGCCCGAACGACATCACTTTGTAACAGAAAGTGCCCCATTGCGTGACAAAAGTTGTTTTCTCCATATCCTCGGGGGCCATTTTGATTTGATTGTAGCCCGAGAATCCATCCATGAAGGAAAACACTTTGTGCTGAGCTGTATTGTCGATCAAAATGTCAATATGAGGTAGCGGGAAATCATCTTTGGGGCTGGCCCTATTCAAATCCCGGTAGTCCACACACATCCTGACTTTGCCATCTTTCTTAGGTACTGGCACGATGTTAGCGACCCATTGAGGATAGTACGTAACAGCCAGAAAGCCAGCGTCGAACTGCTTCATCACTTCTGCTTTGATCTTTTCAGACATGTCAGGCCTCATTCGGCGAACTTTTTGCTTGATCGGTGGACAGTCTTCTCTTGTGGGGAGACGGTGAACCACGATGTCTGTGTCTAAACCCGACATGTCTTCATAAGACCAAGCGAAGATTTCAACATACTCATTCAACAACTGTATCAGGCGTTCCTTGATATTTGGTTCCAGATTGGCACCTACTTGCACCTCCTTCCGGTCCTCCTCGGTTCCCAAGTTGACAATTTCCAATGACTCTTCGTGCGGTAGGATGGCCCTTTCCTCTTGTTGCAGAAGTCTGGCTAGTTCCCCTGGTACTTCACAACCTTCGCCATCTTCATACTCGGCTAGATTGACCAGATCTTCAGAGTTATTGAAAGATATAGCAGAATCGTCACCCATGGAATCCGGAGTGGATGGGTACCTGCATTGGTGAGTGTGGGTGTGTGTAAGGGATAGCCATCCTTAAACAAAAATGCAAAAGGAAAGAAAATGAACACAAGCAGTTTATCAAATGAAAAACGTCCAATGAATCATTAAACATGGCATATGGATATGAAAAATAATCAAAACCCTTACAAATGGACCTACATGCCCCGGGCAAGGCATGAGGTGAAAAGATAGTGTACGGATTGTTTGAAAGTAAATATTACAGACCAAATAAGAAATGTTTAACAGATAAATTACTGATGAATAAAAGTGATGGGGACAAAGTCTTTTGCCTCTCAGTTGCTCAATCCTCCTTTGACGGATGGATAAATCCATTCTTCAATGTTGCTTTATTTGTCCTCGTCCTCCAAGGCGTTGATTCCGTAAGAAGAAATTTTGACTGGCGCCCTTTCAATCTTCAAATGGCGCATAGCTTTCTGGCCTGCGGCTGTGAACCCTAATCCAAATTTGTCGGTCTTATGTGGAATGTCAGGTAACTGCCCCCATGCTGAATTCTTTCCTTCCTTTATTGCGGCCCTTGCGTCCTCCAGAGATGCCATCCTGGCCATCTGCCTCGGTGTCTCGGCTGCCAATTTTGCTACTGCTATTTCAGGAAGGACTTCTTCGAAATGCTGAAAAGGCGTCTCAATGAATTCCCCTTCAACCTCCACATATCGGAAGGAGTTTAAGTGGCTAATCATGTACTCTTCTTCGCCATGGACAGTAATGATCTTTCCCTTGACAGGATACTTCAACATCTAATGTAAGGAGGAGGTGACTGCCCCAGCATGGTGTATCCAAGGCCTACCCAGCAAGCAAGAGTATGACGGACGGATGTCCATCACATAGAAAGTAGATTTAAACACCTCAGTGCCTATCTTGATGGGAATCTCAACCTCTCCATGGACCATTCTCTTCGAACCATCGAAAGCTCTAACAACAATATCACTCGGCTTCAACTCCAACCCTTCACAATCTAGTCGGTCCAAGGCCTTCTTAGGCAAAACATTCAACGACGAACCAGTGTCGACCAAGACGTGTGCGAGAGTGGTTCCTCGGCACTCGACTGAAATGTGCAAAGTGTTGTACCCTAAAATTTGCCCTCGCATTTTTCCCCAAGAAATCTCAGCTTCAAGCCTTTCCTGACTTTTCAAACTGGCTCAAGAATCGGACAAACGGACTTTTCTTGACAGTCAAGCAAAATTAGGGTTTTTACTGATTTTCAGAGCTCTGAATTATTTCAAACAGTTGGCTCAGGCTTTTGGTTGATTTTTGGTTCAATTTTGATCAGGCGAGCGTTATTTGGCATTTAATCAGGAATTAAGGTTTTGTGGGCATATTCTCAGAAAGATTAAAATTCTACAACACTTTGCAGTTTATTCCGAGATTCGGGTTAAAATTCGCGTTGTTTTGATTTAATCAGTGAAAGAGACAGTGGTTTGAATTCATGTTGTTTTCTTTGAGCCAGTCAAATACAGTATGCAGTATCGGATTCACAGTGTTTATGACAAATCAATGAAGATGGAATGCGCTTGATCAGTTTATTTTGGTTGACTGCTGCTTTGCTTTGGATATTGGAAGAGACAGGTTTAATTGATCAATATTGTTTTTATTTAAGTTATTTATTATTCTAAAATTGAATGATTGAAATTTATTTTTCAATTGTTTTAATTCGAAGAGTTTTAAATAAATAAATAAACAATAAAGAAAGAAAATTAGAATTAATTGGATAATTTAGATTTTATTGATATTTGAATTATTTGTACAAATTGTTGTTTATAATTTAAATTACAAACAATAATTTACATTAATTTAAATATTAAATAAAATAAAAAACTATCCTATTTCTAATTCTTCATTCTTCACTTCGCACCGGTGCTCCATTTTTTATCTGCAAAAAAGAAAAGGAAAAGTCAAAAGCAGTTGAATTAATTAAAGACTGATAAAATTTGCTCATCATTAGAGGCCACTGACTGGGATCAGTTGACCCTCTCTGCAAATCACGGGATTTCTCCCGGTTCACAGAGAGGGAAGAATTTTATTCATAAATGCAAATGTCAAATGCATAAATTCCAAAGTTCAAACTGCATAAAAGCTCAAACTTCAAATCCAAACTAAACTGAAAAAAATCCAATTCCCACTTCCTATCAAATGCCAAAGTTTACTCAAAGATATCAAAAAGTACAGTTTGCTGTCAAATGCCAAAGTCTACTCCCAAGCTGTCAAAGAAGATATGGAAGATATCACAAAGCACATAAAGCTGTCAAAAGAAAGAAAAAGATGCAGAGAAAAATGTGTTATGCAAGCAAGATCTTATCATCATTTCCCAGCATAAAGGGGCCCCTTCAGAAAAGATAGTACACAAAGAATCATATAATATATTCAACTGTACCATAGAGAAAAGAGAAGGGAAATAAAGAAGCATAGGCAGGTTTTAGGCTAGAGGCAGGTATACAACAAAAAGATATAACACAAGGAACAAAGACACGGTTCAGCAAGCAAGAAAAGAGATAAGAAGAAAATATACAATCTGCAAAACCTGCTAGGCATCCAGCCTGTTACCCAGGCCTCCAAAACCTTCAAACACAACTCAAAAGACAAAAAGAAGTGCTAACCAAAACCAATACCAACCATAACCTGAAATATCACAACCTTGCTTGAAGCAAATTCACCATGCCTATCAAACTTATAACCTGCATCAATCCACACAAACCTTGTTAAACCCATCAAACAAGTTTCAAACGCCAAACCTGCTAATGTCCTAAACCTGCCTGTCATACAAACACATAAACAAAAACTTCCAAACCTGGCCTAGCTTTAAAACCTGTAAAACCCCTGTCAAACCATAACCCAACCTACTGTCAAAAAACCATAAACAACCATTAACCTGTCAAAGAACCATGAACCCAAAAAACCTGAAATACACCAATCCTGTTTGAAGCAAATCTGCCATAACCAAAAACTCAAACTTCAAGCCTACTGCACTACCTGCTAAAACCATCTACCAGCCAAGCATACTGGCCTGAAACCCCCTCCAAAAAAGAAAAATACAAAAACTACAGCAAGCATAAACTTGTTAAGCATCATACCTGTCCAGTTTCAAACCTCAAAGCATTCCAAACCAGCTCCTAGGCCTCAGAAGTGGGCTTCATCATAGGCAAATCATATACAAACATACACAACAAGCATACTCAAGCCATTCATTGTAAAAGATAAGCTTAAGCCTTTCAAAGCCTCAAGGCTCCAAAAAAGCATCAAGCCTTCAAGCCCTCAGAATCTTGGATTCATCATGGGGCGAGGAAGAAACATTTCAAATTAGGCAATTCAGAAGAGGCATCTCAGAAGGCCATTCAAGGCAACATCAAGGCAGCAAATGTTCTACAGCATTCAAAATCATTCAGAGGCAAGCATACACAAATCATAGGCAACAAGTACGAGCCCCTCAGAACTGTAAGTTCATCATGGGGGGAACAAATCACAATCATACAGCGTCAAGCACGTAAGCAGAAGCAACTCAGGGACCAAGAAGAAGCAACAAATCAGGGCAACACGAGAAAATAAGAGAAAGTTCGTCCAGCAACAACAATTCAAAAGCATCAAGGGCATACTCAGAAGCAAATGTTCAAGGCAACCTAGGCCCTCAGTAAAACATCACTGGGCAACACAGGTAAAAGGCATCCAATTCAAGACAGTAAAGGCAACGAGAGAAGAAGGAAGAGCATAAATCAATACCAGGTTTTCAGGGCAAAGGAAAGTCATCATCAAACCCTAGAAAATGGCGAAAAGATAAAAGTACCAAACTTTCCCAAGCTAACTTCCAGCTTCGCCACCGGGCCTCCGCCTCAACGCCTCCAGTTCCGATTCCTCTTTCTCCGTCCCCCAGGATTAAGGTAGCTTTTCGTTCTTTTTTCTCAATCTCAAAAAACAAACAATAATAAACATGTGAAATTATAAGTCAAACTAAGCATGCAAAGAAGAGTGAAAACCCTAGTGCATAAAGAAGGTGAGATCGTTACCCTGTCCGTTTGGGTTTGGTCCAACCATGGAGATGAGCGGAACCGGAGGTGGCGTTGGGTAGCTCGGCATTTGGAATAGACATTACATTCAGCGACTAATAGAAGGCGAAGATGAACGGAACTCAGTGAACACCGCCGCTGCCTCGCCTAAACCTAATTCTTTCCCCCAACTGAACGAAAACCTTAGAACCCTAAATTTGTCTCAAGTTCAAATGGGCTTTGCCCATTCTGCACCCCCTCTCTAAAGCCCATGATTCTAATTCTTTTCAACAAAAACATTCCATATTAACACAAATTTCTTTTCTTTTTATTATAAAACCATATTTTCTTTTATTTTTTACAAAAAATCACATTAATACTAAAATATGTAAAAGAAGAAAAAAAAACACTTTTTATTTAAAACACCTAATTTAAATTATAACAAAATACCTTTTTACCATATAATTAAAATTGCAAACATTTTTTTAATTAAATATACCTTTGTACATAAATTTTGAAAACATTAATTTGTACATATACATAAGATACATTTTATTTTTATATACAATATCATTAAATTTGAAAATATCTTCTTTTAATACACTTTGTACATAACACATGGAAATATATTCTTTTTTCTCAAAATATCATTTTCACAATTTAATTAAGCTCCTAAACACTTAACAAATACATATTTGTACATAACAATTTCAATACATTTTTCTAATATTAAAATTCTTAAAACACTTAATTAAAACATTTTTTTGTATATAATACACCATGATGCATTTTATACACAATTTAATTAGAAATAAGAACATTTAAGTTAAAACATTTTTCTTTTATACATATTAAATATACAAATCAAAGATTCATTAAAATACATATCTAGGTCAAAAACCCTAATCTCGCATCAATTTCACATCTCGCACCTGTAAATAATTACACACAATACATATACATCTCACACTTGCACTTACACAAATCCATTCATATTGCTCCTATACATTTGTTTATCTTATATTTGTATATTCGATATTTACATTTGATCGCAAATTCGATTTGGTTGTAACTTATTGGATACTATAAGTCTCATCCCCATTCATACACTTGTACCCCCACTCCCGGATACTATTTTGTAATAGCGTAGATTTTACATTTCCGCAATTTACAGTTTTCCAATTATACCATGGTTAGACCTAGGACTTGCATGTACATAAAATCAAACGCTAGATAACCTAATACAAGACAAATACATGTAATCAATACACAATCACACTTGCACCCCCTAGGGTAATCCCACATGTTGCCTTCCAAAATGGGCCATGCTTGCACGTCGAGTATCTTTGGCAAAACAAAATCGAATGATCATAAGTCTCAAAGTATTGCCTAAACGGAATGATCATAGTCCCTTCAAAGCAAATTGCCAAAGACACTTGGCATCATTGCATTCATGGTCCATACGATGACCCGCGCCCGTCCCGAATAAACTTCCTAAACGCAAGATTGTCTACCAATTTCAATGGTAGAACAAAATTGTTAAAAAGGGTTAAAACATAACAAAAACCTTTGAGTACAATAGGGTAGACAAAACTCTTAGTTTCTTGAGATCAAACTTGCAAAAAACACTTGCCTTCTTTTCAAAAACCACAATCCATAACACTTTCAAAACAAACTCTCAAAAAACATTTGAAACATCTTTTCGAAAAGATCCACACTTTTGTAAAACACTCAATCACGAGTCAAATACATTAGTTGCCTAAGACAAGGCATCTTTTTCCAAAACATTTTCAAAAGCACCCACACACACACCATTTTCAAGCAATCGAAAAACAAGGCAAGTGATCTAAAAAACCAAGTAACTAAGAGCCCATGGATAACCATGGATGAAAAGGGTGCTAATACCTTCCCTTTTCATAATCTACCCCCCGAACCCACGAAACATCTCAAAAGGTTTTTGCTGTGCTTTTTTAACCTTTCCTTTAGGATAAAATAAAAAGTCGGTGGCGACTCTTGCTCAACCGCACAAGTGCGAATACGAACGCAAAACACTAGTCAGTTCTCCCACCGTATCACAGAACTGGCGACTCTGCTGGGGAGAATTCTAAAAGTGGGGTTACCTTAGGGTTTAGATCACCTTTGTTTTCAAATTGATTGCTTTGTTTGCTTTACATTTGTGGGCTTTGTATCGGAGTTTCATAGATCCTAACCCGGATCTGGGGAATACCCTTTTAGGTAGCAACAAGGCTGTGAGGGAACTGTGCGGGGTATACCGACATGGTTGAAGCAGTCTGCTACGTTGATGTGGCACTTTGGTGTGTACCGGTAACCCTTGAGTTCAGTCAAGGAGAGTACGGGGCCGCCGCGTGGTGTCGCGAAGCATCAACTGACCTTAGGAACCTTAATCGAACCATCTTGGCCTTTTTAGGGTAGTGAGATAACTGACTTTGGTGCAGTCCGAGGTTGGTTGATACTCGATGCTACACTCAATTGAGGGTTGCTTTCCTGGAATATTTCGGTCGCCAGTTCAGTGGCTAAATCGAAACGATGAACAATGAAAGCAATCCAGTGATATTGGGACCCTTAGAACCCGGTTACTTTTGACAGGACAGGTTTTAACCAACAAACTGAAAGAGGGTAGTACCTGAACCTCATGCAAGCCTAAACCTAAGGCATTGTGTGCTTTGTGTGAATATGTTTGTCTGTATATACACTTACTTGCTTGTGCATACATGCACATAACATCATAACATCATACCATAGCATTTTAGCATTTTCAATAACCATTTCAAGGATCTCGAGGGTTCTGTTGATGCAGGATTACGTTGAACCAGACGTCTATCAAGGGGCAAGAGGTCTCTCCTCTAACCAATCCAATCAAAGTTCAAGTACAACAACTTGAATCAAGTGGCTATGACCCACTTGACATGGTGAGCTTGATTCTCGTGGAAAGACATCCACCGATACAAAGCTCTCCAATCAAAGTTCAAGAACAACAACTTGAATCAGTGGCTATGACCCACTCGACATGGTGAGCTTGATTCTCGTGGAAAGACATCCACCGATACAAAGTTCTCCAAACAAAGATCAAGTACAACAACTTGAATCAGTGGCTATGACCCACTCGACATGGTGAGCTCAATTCTCGTGGGAAGACATCCACCGGTGCAGAGATCTCCAATCCAAGAGCAGAGTTCAACCTCTAACATTTTCTTGTGTTTACCCCAAGAGATCCTTGAAAGCATGCATCCACATATCATGCATTGCATCTTGACAATCTTTCCTTTTTCAGGTTTCCTTACTCTCCTGCTGTTTATTTCAGCAAGAGATGGCTCTAGAAAGGTCTGTCAAAGACATCCAAGACCAGACTGCTCAGCTGCAGGAGATGTTCCTGAACTTGTCTCTGGGGCAAGAAGAGATGAAAGCTCTCCTCACCAAAGGCTTGGGGAGTTCCAACAATGCCAGTAGTGATCAGATTGCGGAGCTGCAGTTTGATCTGACAACACTGAGGACTCAAATGATGGGACAGTTGGTGGGCCAGATGGCTCTCATTCAAGACTTATCCCAAAGACAAGAGGAACTCAGAGTTCTTGTCCGCCAACTGCTTCCAAATAACCAACTGGGGCGAACATCTGAGGTCGAAGAGCAAGTCACCGCTCAGCCTCCCTCCACTCAAGAAGACAAGGGGAAAGCTTCTTTACTTGCTTCAGGGTCACAAACCCATCAACAACCTCGCCAGCATCAACGGGGGAATCGGCGTAAACAAGAAAAGTCGGGAAGACAGTTTACGGAGACTGAAATACCATCATTCTTCATACTGAAGCGCCTGTTGGAGGTCAATTTTCTTACCGTAAAGGATCCTCCTCAGAAGCCCAATATCTCCTCTCCTCATTATAATCCCGACGCATCCTGTGTCTACCACTCCTACAGCCCGGGACACGGCACCAACGACTGTTGGGCCTTGAAGAACAAGATTCAAGATCTGATCGACATTGGGGTGCTGGAATTCATGCCAGACAGCGAGATGAAGATCTTCCGTTAAAGGGTTCTCCACCTGAAGTGACGAAGCTCAAGCTGAAAGACCTTTGCTTCTTTTTGAACTTTCAAAGTTGTAATTTCTTTTTGCTGTCAAACAATTATCTGTTGATGTTAAACTCTGTTTTCATTAATGCATTGCATATGTTTGTCTTGAATCCATCCATTCGTTTCACTACTCTTATGCTTTTCTTTATGATATTTGACTCCTGATAAAAAGCTGTAAGCCTTTAGAGGGAGGATGACGAAACAATACCGCGATCTTATACAGTATGCTTTTGAACAGACCGTGCTGATGATGTACAGGCATTTCTTTCAATTCCCAAACACTGGAGTTATAAGGAAGTTAATCCCTAGTCAACCCCTTCGAGCCAAAGAAGTAGGAGTCTCCTGTTCTGATACAATCAAAACCTTTGATATAAACCTTGGGCAGGGTAGTCTCTCAGTTAATTCAAAAGAAAATACGCATTGAAGTCGCAAACTCTCAGTTCGTAATACAACGAACGACGTCAAAAAAAAGAAAGCGTTCCTCCGGAATCAAAAGACAAGGGTGGTTCCCTATCACATAGACAGTCAATCTCTCAAAAGAGAAAAGCCCACCAAGCAAAAACCTATAAAGGAGGCTTAAGAAAGCTGGGGCATCCCGCTGACAGTAATCCCGAAAACGGTAACAGTCAGGCAAAAGTTAGGGATAACAAATCAAAATCAAAATAGTGAGGTCATCACAAAACCCTCAACAACATGAAAAGTGTTGTAAAAGAAAAAAGGAGATGATGACTGTCTCCCCCAAAATTCAAACTAGTGAACCATCGCCCAAAAGTCGTTCCAAACTCAAAACAGAGTGTGACGCACAGTTAACTGAGCTTAGGTATGAAGGACATCTCGAAGAGCGGGTGGGTACAAATATACTTTGAGCCTATATACTTTGTTTCTTAAACCGTGAACCAGGCCACGTTACAACCCTTCAAAAGTCCTAATTGAAGTATGGGTTAGTTCGAAAGCATACTGTTACAAAAGGTATCCTGACTCCTGTAGGGCTTTGCTCTAAATCTCGTGTTGACTTGTCTTATAAAAAGTTTTCTGCTAAAAATGCATTTTTCAAGACTTCGAGACAAACATAAACTCTGCATTGCTTGAATATCACTATCTGCATTTGGATTTTTGTTTGACAGCGAAGAAATTCATACAGCGATTGTTCGGAGGAACGAAAACTCTCTCAGTAAGTCAAAATTACTTCAAGAGGATAACACTTCCATCAAATCTCCTATCAACAAGGGGCATGACATGTCACAGTTCAGTTAACCTGGGGCAGTCCAGTCAAGGTCCAACAGATCTTTCAAAATTCAATTAACCTGGGGCAGTCCAGTCAAGATTTCAAGAAATCTCTCAATATGCAGAGTAATCTGATTCAAGACTCCTTCACCACCGCTTGGGGCATTCGAATGTCAAAAGTGTTCAACAAATCAGCTATTACCTTTCCAGATTCGATTCCTGTATCCAGCCAGGGCATATCTGTCAACCATTTCCAGACTCGATTCCTGTATCTAGCCAGGGCACGTCTGAAGAGTTCGAAGATTCGATTCCTGTATCCGGCCAGGGCATATCTGTCAACTATCACATTTCCAGACTCGACTCCTGTATCTAGCCAGGGCACGTCTGAAGAGTTCGAAGATTCGATTCCTGTATCTAGCCAGGGCATATCTGTTGACGACTGTTTCCAGATTCGACTCCTGTATCCAGCCAGGGCATATCTGTTGACCACATTTCCAGACTCGATTCCTGTATCTAGCCAGGGCACGTCTGAAGAGTTTTGAAGATTCGATTCCTGTATCCAGCCAGGGCATATCTATCAACTATCACCTTCCCAGATTCGATTCCTGTATCCAGCCAGGGCATGTCTGAAGAATTCCAGATCAACACCTGCAACAACCCAGGAAACATCTGTGAACGACCGATTGTAGACCAACACCTGTAATAAGCCAGGAATTTATCTACATCACCACTTGGGGCATTCGAATGTCAAAAGTGTTCAAAACCCGATGCAGTTTTACACAAGCTCATCATCAGGAAGCCCTACACCGGTTCCTCTTCAAGACTTCTGAAACAAGTCTACGGATTCTTCCCAACAACGGATGTCAATCTACCAACTTGTTCAGACTCTTCTCAACCGTTGAAAACAGTTTACGGACGCTTCCCAACAACGGATGCGGCTCTATTGCTGATTCAACTTCAAGATTTCTGAAAATAGTTCACGGGTTCTCCAAGTAAACGGATGTTAACCTATCACTTGTTCAGATTCTTATTCAAGACTTCTGAAACAAGTTTACGGATTCTTCCCAACAACGGATGTTAATCTACCGACTTGTTCAGACTCTTCTCAACCTTTGAAATTAGTTTACGGACGCTTCCCAACAACGGATGCGGCTCTATTGCTGATTCAACTTCAAGATTTCTGAAAATAGTTCACGGGTTCTCCAAGTAAACGGAGGTCAACCTATCACTTGTTCAGATTCTTCTCAAGACTTCTGAAAACAGTTCATGGATTCTTCTCAAGTAACAGATGTTAATCTATCAGCTTGTTCAGATGCAACCTTTGAAATTGGTTTACGGACGCTTCCCAACAACGGATGCGGCTCTATTGCTGATTTAACTTCAAGATTTCTGAAAATAGTTCACGGGTTCTCCAAGTAACGGATGTTAACCTATCGCTTGTTCAGATTCTTCTCAAGCTAACAGCCACGGAAGATCGCGCTCGCCAAAATTCTTCCTATCCCCAGCGGAGTTCATCAAAATTCCCCAGCAGTAACTTATCTTTGCAAATCCCCAGCCAGAGAATCCTCCGGAATTCAATTCCCCTCAGAGTTTAAGCTTCAGTATCCCCAGCGGAGCCAGACCATTGAACCTTCTCCCCACAGAGTTTTGGGAAGGCAAACCTTGAGTTCCCCAGTGAAGTCTCCAGAGTTACTTCCCATCAAGCTGAAGATTCTCAAATCTGACCTCCCCAACATGAGTCTACTAGTTTGGAGCTCCCCAGTAGAGGTCATCAGGAATTCTCTTCCCCAGCGACAGCCAAGGATTTATTTTCCCCGGCAGCAGTCAAGAGGCTTTTATCTTCAGCCATCTCGGATTCATGTATCCTCGGCAAGATTAGCTCATCAGCTCGCATGCGCATTCATTACATTCATATCATAAACATTAATGTCACATGCATTGCATCATGCATCATAACATTGCATACAACTAACCCTTTGCCTTTTCAGGTAAGATCAGTCGACAGACACAGATCAACTCCCAAGATTCATCCAGAAATAGTTCAGATGTGACCCAGACACGGCGACATTCTGATACTTATTCCAGATTCATTCATACGCATCATCAAGAAACCCTACACCGGTTCCTCTTCAACTTCAAGACTTCTGAAGATAGTTTACAGGTTCTTCCCTACAACGGATGTCAATCTACCAACTGATTCAGACTCTTCTCAACTTCTGGAAATAGTTTACGGATTCTTCCCAACAACGGATGTCAATCTACCAACTTGTTCAGACTCTTCACAACTTCTGAAAATAGTTTACAGATTCTTCCCAACGACGGATGTCAATCTACCGACTTGTTCAGACTCTTCACCATTTTGGAAAATAGTTTACGGACACGTCCCAACAACGGATGCTGCTCTATTGCTTATTCAATCTCAGATAGCTTACAGATTCTCTAGATATGGACGTCAGTCTGTTGCTTGTTCAGACCCCGATTCAGAGATGTTCCAAAACATGGAGGCCCTCCTAATACTTGTCCACTCACCATTGACACACAGTTCAACATGTCCAGATGGCATCTATAAGCCCATCCTCCTACCAGCAGTCGCCGAATGGCATCTGTAAGCCCATTCCCAGATGGCATCTTTAAGCCCATCACCAAATGGCATCTTTAAGCCCATTCACATCTACCATCACATCGCCGAGTGCAAATTTTCTGGGCACATTAGTGTCCAATCTCCTTTTACCTTCAAGTCGCGAAAGGCAAACTTGCCAATCT
This sequence comes from Vicia faba, assembly GCA_948472305.1. Classification (NCBI taxonomy): domain Eukaryota; kingdom Viridiplantae; phylum Streptophyta; class Magnoliopsida; order Fabales; family Fabaceae; genus Vicia; species Vicia faba. Next base: position 843,286,882 of record OX451740.1, read on the forward strand.
AACTCTTCAGGTCCAAGAAGATTGAACAGGGGCAACTGTTGTACCCCAAAATTTGCCCTCGCATTTTTCCCCAAGAAATCTCAGCTTCAAGCCTTTCCTGACTTTTCAAACTGGCTCAAGAATCGGACAAACGGACTTTTCTTGACAGTCAAGCAAAATTAGGGTTTTTACTGATTTTCAGAGCTCTGAATTATTTCAAACAGTTGGCTCAGGCTTTTGGTTGATTTTTGGTTCAATTTTGATCAGGCGAGCGTTATTTGGCATTTAATCAGGAATTAAGGTTTTGTGGGCATATTCTCAGAAAGATTAAAATTCTACAACACTTTGCAGTTTATTCCGAGATTCGGGTTAAAATTCGCGTTGTTTTGATTTAATCAGTGAAAGAGACAGTGGTTTGAATTCATGTTGTTTTCTTTGAGCCAGTCAAATACAGTATGCAGTATCGGATTCACAGTGTTTATGACAAATCAATGAAGATGGAATGCGCTTGATCAGTTTATTTTGGTTGAATGCTGCTTTGCTTTGGATATTGGAAGAGACAGGTTTAATTGATCAATATTGTTTTTATTTAAGTTATTTATTATTCTAAAATTGAATGATTGAAATTTATTTTTCAATTGTTTTAATTCGAAGAGTTTTAAATAAATAAATAAACAATAAAGAAAGAAAATTAGAATTAATTGGATAATTTAGATTTTATTGATATTTGAATTATTTGTACAAATTGTTGTTTATAATTTAAATTACAAACAATAATTTACATTAATTTAAATATTAAATAAAATAAAAAACTATCCTATTTCTAATTCTTCATTCTTCACTTCGCACCGGTGCTCCATTTTTTATCTGCAAAAAAGAAAAGGAAAAGTCAAAAGCAGTTGAATTAATTAAAGACTGATAAAATTTGCTCATCATTAGAGGCCACTGACTGGGATCAGTTGACCCTCTCTGCAAATCACGGGATTTCTCCCGGTTCACAGAGAGGGAAGAATTTTATTCATAAATGCAAATGTCAAATGCATAAATTCCAAAGTTCAAACTGCATAAAAGCTCAAACTTCAAATCCAAACTAAACTGAAAAAAATCCAATTCCCACTTCCTATCAAATGCCAAAGTTTACTCAAAGATATCAAAAAGTACAGTTTGCTGTCAAATGCCAAAGTCTACTCCCAAGCTGTCAAAGAAGATATGAAAGATATCACAAAGCACATAAAGCTGTCAAAAGAAAGAAAAAGATGCAGAGAAAAATGTGTTATGCAAGCAAGATCTTATCATCATTTCCCAGCATAAAGGGGCCCCTTCAGAAAAGATAGTACACAAAGAATCATATAATATATTCAACTGTACCATAGAGAAAAGAGAAGGGAAATAAAGAAGCATAGGCAGGTTTTAGGCTAGAGGCAGGTATACAACAAAAAGATATAACACAAGGAACAAAGACACGGTTCAGCAAGCAAGAAAAGAGATAAGAAGAAAATATACAATCTGCAAAACCTGCTAGGCATCCAGCCTGTTACCCAGGCCTCCAAAACCTTCAAACACAACTCAAAAGACAAAAAGAAGTGCTAACCAAAACCAATACCAACCATAACCTGAAATATCACAACCTTGCTTGAAGCAAATTCACCATGCCTATCAAACTTATAACCTGCATTAATCCACACAAACCTTGTTAAACCCATCAAACAAGTTTCAAACGCCAAACCTGCTAATGTCCTAAACCTGCCTGTCATACAAACACATAAACAAAAACTTCCAAACCTGGCCTAGCTTTAAAACCTGTAAAACCCCTGTCAAACCATAACCCAACCTACTGTCAAAAAACCATAAACAACCATTAACCTGTCAAAGAACCATGAACCCAAAAAACCTGAAATACACCAATCCTGTTTGAAGCAAATCTGCCATAACCAAAAACTCAAACTTCAAGCCTACTGCACTACCTGCTAAAACCATCTACCAGCCAAGCATACTGGCCTGAAACCCCCTCCAAAAAAGAAAAATACAAAAACTACAGCAAGCATAAACTTGTTAAGCATCATACCTGTCCAGTTTCAAACCTCAAAGCATTCCAAACCAGCTCCTAGGCCTCAGAAGTGGGCTTCATCATAGGCAAATCATATACAAACATACACAACAAGCATACTCAAGCCATTCATTGTAAAAGATAAGCTTAAGCCTTTCAAAGCCTCAAGGCTCCAAAAAAGCATCAAGCCTTCAAGCCCTCAGAATCTTGGATTCATCATGGGGCGAGGAAGAAACATTTCAAATTAGGCAATTCAGAAGAGGCATCTATGAAGGCCATTCAAGGCAACATCAAGGCAGCAAATGTTCTACAGCATTCAAAATCATTCAGAGGCAAGCATACACAAATCATAGGCAACAAGTACGAGCCCCTCAGAACTGTAAGTTCATCATGGGGGGAACAAATCACAATCATACAGCGTCAAGCACGTAAGCAGAAGCAACTCAGGGACCAAGAAGAAGCAACAAATCAGGGCAACACGAGAAAAGAAGAGAAAGTTCGTCCAGCAACAACAATTCAAAAGCATCAAGGGCATACTCAGAAGCAAATGTTCAAGGCAACCTAGGCCCTCAGTAAAACATCACTGGGCAACACAGGTAAAAGGCATCCAATTCAAGACAGTAAAGGCAACGAGAGAAGAAGGAAGAGCATAAATCAATACCAGGTTTTCAGGGAAAAGGAAAGTCATCATCAAACCCTAGAAAATGGCGAAAAGGTAAAAGTACCAAACTTTCCCAAGCTAACTTCCAGCTTCGCCACCGGGCCTCCGCCTCAACGCCTCCAGTTCCGATTCCTCTTTCTCCGTCCCCCAGGATTAAGGTAGCTTTTCGTTCTTTTTTCTCAATCTCAAAAAACAAACAATAATAAACATGTGAAATTATAAGTCAAACTAAGCATGCAAAGAAGAGTGAAAACCCTAGTGCATAAAGAAGGTGAGATCGTTACCCTGTCCGTTTGGGTTTGGTCCAACCATGGAGATGAGCGGAACCGGAGGTGGCGTTGGGTAACTCGGCATTTGGAATAGACATTACATTCAGCGACTAATAGAAAGCGAAGATGAACGGAACTCAGTGAACACCGCCGCTGCCTCGCCTAAACCTAATTCTTTCCCCCAACTGAACGAAAACCTTAGAACCCTAAATTTGTCTCAAGTTCAAATGGGCTTTGCCCATTCTGCACCCCCTCTCTAAAGCCCATGATTCTAATTCTTTTCAACAAAAACATTCCATATTAACACAAATTTCTTTTCTTTTTATTATAAAACCATATTTTCTTTTATTTTTTACAAAAAATCACATTAATACTAAAATATGTAAAAGAAGAAAAAAAAACACTTTTTATTTAAAACACCTAATTTAAATTATAACAAAATACCTTTTTACCATATAATTAAAATTGCAAACATTTTTTTAATTAAATATACCTTTGTACATAAATTTTGAAAACATTAATTTGTACATATACATAAGATACATTTTATTTTTATATACAATATCATTAAATTTGAAAATATCTTCTTTTAATACACTTTGTACATAACACATGGAAATATATTCTTTTTTCTCAAAATATCATTTTCACAATTTAATTAAGCTCCTAAACACTTAACAAATACATATTTGTACATAACAATTTCAATACATTTTTCTAATATTAAAATTCTTAAAACACTTAATTAAAACATTTTTTTGTATATAATACACCATGATGCATTTTATACACAATTTAATTAGAAATAAGAACATTTAAGTTAAAACATTTTTCTTTTATACATATTAAATATACAAATCAAAGATTCATTAAAATACATATCTAGGTCAAAAACCCTAATCTCGCATCAATTTCACATCTCGCACCTGTAAATAATTACACACAATACATATACATCTCACACTTGCACTTACACAAATCCATTCATATTGCTCCTATACATTTGTTTATCTTATATTTGTATATTCGATATTTACATTTGATCGCAAATTCGATTTGGTTGTAACTTATTGGATACTATAAGTCTCATCCCCATTCATACACTTGTACCCCCACTCCCGGATACTATTTTGTAATAGCGTAGATTTTACATTTCCGCAATTTACAGTTTTCCAATTATACCATGGTTAGACCTAGGACTTGCATGTACATAAAATCAAACGCTAGATAACCTAATACAAGACAAATACATGTAATCAATACACAATCACACTTGCACCCCCTAGGGTAATCCCACATGTTGCCTTCCAAAATGGGCCATGCTTGCACGTCGAGTATCTTTGGCAAAACAAAATCGAATGATCATAAGTCTCAAAGTATTGCCTAAACGGAATGATCATAGTCCCTTCAAAGCAAATTGCCAAAGACACTTGGCATCATTGCATTCATGGTCCATACGATGACCCGCGCCCGTCCCGAATAAACTTCCTAAACGCAAGATTGTCTACCAATTTCAATGGTAGAACAAAATTGTTAAAAAGGGTTAAAACATAACAAAAACCTTTGAGTACAATAGGGTAGACAAAACTCTTAGTTACTTGAGATCAAACTTGCAAAAAACACTTGCCTTCTTTTCAAAAACCACAATCCATAACACTTTCAAAACAAACTCTCAAAAAACATTTGAAACATCTTTTCGAAAAGATCCACACTTTTGTAAAACACTCAATCACGAGTCAAATACATTAGTTGCCTAAGACAAGGCATCTTTTTCCAAAACATTTTCAAAAGCACCCACACACACACCATTTTCAAGCAATCGAAAAACAAGGCAAGTGATCTAAAAAACCAAGTAACTAAGAGCCCATGGATAACCATGGATGAAAAGGGTGCTAATACCTTCCCTTTTCATAATCTACCCCCCGAACCCACGAAACATCTCAAAAGGTTTTTGCTGTGCTTTTTTAACCTTTCCTTTAGGATAAAATAAAAAGTCGGTGGCGACTCTTGCTCAACCGCACAAGTGCGAATACGAACGCAAAACACTAGTCAGTTCTCCCACCGTATCACAGAACTGGCGACTCTGCTGGGGAGAATTCTAAAAGTGGGGTTACCTTAGGGTTTAGATCACCTTTGTTTTCAAATTGATTGCTTTGTTTGCTTTACATTTGTGGGCTTTGTATCGGAGTTTCATAGATCCTAACCCGGATCTGGGGAATACCCTTTTAGGTAGCAACAAGGCTGTGAGGGAACTGTGCGGGGTATACCGACATGGTTGAAGCAGTCTGCTACGTTGATGTGGCACTTTGGTGTGTACCGGTAACCCTTGAGTTCAGTCAAGGAGAGTACGGGGCCGCCGCGTGGTGTCGCGAAGCATCAACTGACCTTAGGAACCTTAATCGAACCATCTTGGCCTTTTTAGGGTAGTGAGATAACTGACTTTGGTGCAGTCCGAGGTTGGTTGATACTCGATGCTACACTCAATTGAGGGTTGCTTTCCTGGAATATTTCGGTCGCCAGTTCAGTGGCTAAATCGAAACGATGAACAATGAAAGCAATCCAGTGATATTGGGACCCTTAGAACCCGGTTACTTTTGACAGGACAGGTTTTAACCAACAAACTGAAAGAGGGTAGTACCTGAACCTCATGCAAGCCTAAACCTAAGGCATTGTGTGCTTTGTGTGAATATGTTTGTCTGTATATACACTTACTTGCTTGTGCATACATGCACATAACATCATAACATCATACCATAGCATTTTAGCATTTTCAATAACCATTTCAAGGATCTCGAGGGTTCTGTTGATGCAGGATTACGTTGAACCAGACGTCTATCAAGGGGCAAGAGGTCTCTCCTCTAACCAATCCAATCAAAGTTCAAGTACAACAACTTGAATCAAGTGGCTATGACCCACTTGACATGGTGAGCTTGATTCTCGTGGAAAGACATCCACCGATACAAAGCTCTCCAATCAAAGTTCAAGAACAACAACTTGAATCAGTGGCTATGACCCACTCGACATGGTGAGCTTGATTCTCGTGGAAAGACATCCACCGATACAAAGTTCTCCAAACAAAGATCAAGTACAACAACTTGAATCAGTGGCTATGACCCACTCGACATGGTGAGCTCAATTCTCGTGGGAAGACATCCACCGGTGCAGAGATCTCCAATCCAAGAGCAGAGTTCAACCTCTAACATTTTCTTGTGTTTACCCCAAGAGATCCTTGAAAGCATGCATCCACATATCATGCATTGCATCTTGACAATCTTTCCTTTTTCAGGTTTCCTTACTCTCCTGCTGTTTATTTCAGCAAGAGATGGCTCTAGAAAGGTCTGTCAAAGACATCCAAGACCAGACTGCTCAGCTGCAGGAGATGTTCCTGAACTTGTCTCTGGGGCAAGAAGAGATGAAAGCTCTCCTCACCAAAGGCTTGGGGAGTTCCAACAATGCCAGTAGTGATCAGATTGCGGAGCTGCAGTTTGATCTGACAACACTGAGGACTCAAATGATGGGACAGTTGGTGGGCCAGATGGCTCTCATTCAAGACTTATCCCAAAGACAAGAGGAACTCAGAGTTCTTGTCCGCCAACTGCTTCCAAATAACCAACTGGGGCGAACATCTGAGGTCGAAGAGCAAGTCACCGCTCAGCCTCCCTCCACTCAAGAAGACAAGGGGAAAGCTTCTTTACTTGCTTCAGGGTCACAAACCCATCAACAACCTCGCCAGCATCAACGGGGGAATCGGCGTAAACAAGAAAAGTCGGGAAGACAGTTTACGGAGACTGAAATACCATCATTCTTCATACTGAAGCGCCTGTTGGAGGTCAATTTTCTTACCGTAAAGGATCCTCCTCAGAAGCCCAATATCTCCTCTCCTCATTATAATCCCGACGCATCCTGTGTCTACCACTCCTACAGCCCGGGACACGGCACCAACGACTGTTGGGCCTTGAAGAACAAGATTCAAGATCTGATCGACATTGGGGTGCTGGAATTCATGCCAGACGGCGAGATGAAGATCTTCCGTTAAAGGGTTCTCCACCTGAAGTGACGAAGCTCAAGCTGAAAGACCTTTGCTTCTTTTTGAACTTTCAAAGTTGTAATTTCTTTTTGCTGTCAAACAATTATCTGTTGATGTTAAACTCTGTTTTCATTAATGCATTGCATATGTTTGTCTTGAATCCATCCATTCGTTTCACTACTCTTATGCTTTTCTTTATGATATTTGACTCCTGATAAAAAGCTGTAAGCCTTTAGAGGGAGGATGACGAAACAATACCGTGATCTTATACAATATGCTTTTGAACAGACCGTGCTGATGATGTACAGGCATTTCTTTCAATTCCCAAACACTGGAGTTATAAGGAAGTTAATCCCTAGTCAACCCCTTCGAGCCAAAGAAGTAGGAGTCTCCTGTTCTGATACAATCAAAACCTTTGATATAAACCTTGGGCAGGGTAGTCTCTCAGTTAATTCAAAAGAAAATACGCATTGAAGTCGCAAACTCTCAGTTCGTAATACAACGAACGACGTCAAAAAAAAGAAAGCGTTCCTCCGGAATCAAAAGACAAGGGTGGTTCCCTATCACATAGACAGTCAATCTCTCAAAAGAGAAAAGCCCACCAAGCCAAAACCTATAAAGGAGGCTTAAGAAAGCTGGGGCATCCCGCTGACAGTAATCCCGAAAACGGTAACAGTCAGGCAAAAGTTAGGGATAACAAATCAAAATCAAAATAGTGAGGTCATCACAAAACCCTCAACAACATGAAAAGTGTTGTAAAAGAAAAAAGGAGATGATGACTGTCTCCCCCAAAATTCAAACTAGTGAACCATCGCCCAAAAGTCGTTCCAAACTCAAAATAGAGTGTGACGCACAGTTAACTGAGCTTAGGTATGAAGGACATCTCGAAGAGCGGGTGGGTACAAATATACTTTGAGCCTATATACTTTGTTTCTTAAACCGTGAACCAGGCCACGTTACAACCCTTCAAAAGTCCTAATTGAAGTATGGGTTAGTTCGAAAGCATACTGTTACAAAAGGTATCCTGACTCCTGTAGGGCTTTGCTCTAAATCTCGTGTTGACTTGTCTTATAAAAAGTTTTCTGCTAAAAATGCATTTTTCAAGACTTCGAGACAAACATAAACTCTGCATTGCTTGAATATCACTGTCTGCATTTGGCTTTTTGTTTGACAGCGAAGAAATTCATACAGCGATTGTTCGGAGGAACGAAAACTCTCTCAGTAAGTCAAAATTACTTCAAGAGGATAACACTTCCATCAAATCTCCTATCAACAAGGGGCATGACATGTCACAGTTCAGTTAACCTGGGGCAGTCCAGTCAAGGTCCAACAGATCTTTCAAAATTCAATTAACCTGGGGCAGTCCAGTCAAGATTTCAAGAAATCTCTCAATATGCAGAGTAATCTGATTCAAGACTCCTTCACCACCGCTTGGGGCATTCGAATGTCCAAAGTGTTCAACAAATCAGCTATTACCTTTCCAGATTCGATTCCTGTATCCAGCCAGGGCATATCTGTCAACCATTTCCAGACTCGATTCCTGTATCTAGCCAGGGCACGTCTGAAGAGTTCGAAGATTCGATTCCTGTATCCGGCCAGGGCATATCTGTCAACTATCACATTTCCAGACTCGACTCCTGTATCTAGCCAGGGCACGTCTGAAGAGTTCGAAGATTCAATTCCTGTATCTAGCCAGGGCATATCTGTTGACGACTGTTTCCAGATTCGACTCCTGTATCCAGCCAGGGCATATCTGTTGACCACATTTCCAGACTCGATTCCTGTATCTAGCCAGGGCACATCTGAAGAGTTTTGAAGATTCGATTCCTGTATCCAGCCAGGGCATATCTATCAACTATCACCTTCCCAGATTCGATTCCTGTATCGAGCCAGGGCATGTCTGAAGAATTCCAGATCAACACCTGCAACAACCCAGGAAACATCTGTGAACGACCGATTGTAGACCAACACCTGTAATAAGCCAGGAATTTATCTACATCACCACTTGGGGCATTCGAATGTCAAAAGTGTTCAAAACCCGATGCAGTTTTACACAAGCTCATCATCAGGAAGCCCTACACCGGTTCCTCTTCAAGACTTCTGAAACAAGTCTACGGATTCTTCCCAACAACGGATGTCAATCTACCAACTTGTTCAGACTCTTCTCAACCGTTGAAAACAGTTTACGGACGCTTCCCAACAACGGATGCGGCTCTATTGCTGATTCAACTTCAAGATTTCTGAAAATAGTTCACGGGTTCTCCAAGTAAACGGATGTTAACCTATCACTTGTTCAGATTCTTATTCAAGACTTCTGAAACAAGTTTACGGATTCTTCCCAACAACGGATGTTAATCTACCGACTTGTTCAGACTCTTCTCAACCTTTGAAATTAGTTTACAGACGCTTCCCAACAACGGATGCGGCTCTATTGCTGATTCAACTTCAAGATTTCTGAAAATAGTTCACGGGTTCTCCAAGTAAACGGAGGTCAACCTATCACTTGTTCAGATTCTTCTCAAGACTTCTGAAAACAGTTCATGGATTCTTCTCAAGTGACGGATGTTAATCTATCAGCTTGTTCAGATGCAACCTTTGAAATTGGTTTACGGACGCTTCCCAACAACGGATGCGGCTCTATTGCTGATTTAACTTCAAGATTTCTGAAAATAGTTCACGGGTTCTCCAAGTAACGGATGTTAACCTATCGCTTGTTCAGATTCTTCTCAAGCTAACAGCCACGGAAGATCGCGCTCGCCAAAATTCTTCCTATCCCCAGCGGAGTTCATCAAAATTCCCCAGCAGTAACTTATCTTTGCAAATCCCCAGCCAGAGAATCCTCCGGAATTCAATTCCCCTCAGAGTTTAAGCTTCAGTATCCCCAGCGGAGCCAGACCATTGAACCTTCTCCCCACAGAGTTTTGGGAAGGCAAACCTTGAGTTCCCCAGTGAAGTCTCCAGAGTTACTTCCCATCAAGCTGAAGATTCTCAAATCTGACCTCCCCAACATGAGTCTACTAGTTTGGAGCTCCCCAGTAGAGGTCATCAGGAATTCTCTTCCCCAGCGACAGCCAAGGATTTATTTTCCCCGGCAGCAGTCAAGAGGCTTTTATCTTCAGCCATCTCGGATTCATGTATCCTCGGCAAGATTAGCTCATCAGCTCGCATGCGCATTCATTACATTCATATCATAAACATTAATGTCACATGCATTGCATCATGCATCATAACATTGCATACAACTAACCCTTTTCCTTTTCAGGTAAGATCAGTCGATAGACACAGATCAACTCCCAAGATTCATCCAGAAATAGTTCAGATGTGACCCAGACACGGCGACATTCTGATACTTATTCCAGATTCATTCATACGCATCATCAAGAAACCCTACACCGGTTCCTCTTCAACTTCAAGACTTCTGAAGATAGTTTACAGGTTCTTCCCTACAACGGATGTCAATCTACCAACTGATTCAGACTCTTCTCAACTTCTGGAAATAGTTTACGGATTCTTCCCAACAACGGATGTCAATCTACCAACTTGTTCAGACTCTTCACAACTTCTGAAAATAGTTTACAGATTCTTCCCAACGACGGATAGCAGTCTTCCTTACATCCCGGGAAGATCCCGGCCCTTAACAGGTTCAACTTAATGGTTAGCAGTGGAGTAGTCAGATCACTGACATCAGCAACATACAAATCTTCTTCAATGGCATTGACATTTCGGCCGTTCTTCGGCATGGGTGCAGATATCACATTAGGCTTCTCCGGAGCGTCAAACTCCACCTCCTTCGCCTCTATCAGGTCTTGGATCTTATGCTTTAGTGCCCAACAATCATTGGTGTCGTGTCCAACACTGTCCGAATGGTAGGCGCATTTAGCATTAGCATGATAATGTAGAGAGGATGTATTCACATTCTTTGGTGCCTCCTTGATGGTGGCAAGATTCAACCTTAACAGATGGGGAAGCACTTGCGCTGGAGTCATATTAATACGGGTGAACTGCCGTTGTAGCCGCTCCACTCGTTGCTGATTTGGTCTGGACTGGTTATAGCGAGGCTGCCCACTCGGAGTGTTTTGAATCATTACGTCCCCCACAGTTGGCCGACGCTCCGTCTTCCCTGCTCTTCTCTGAGAATATACCACAGCTGTCTCCTTCTTAAAAGGTTTCTTCTCAACACTTGCAGCAACACCCTTCTGAATCTTTCCTGACTTGATGCCAACTTCTATTCTCTCGCCTGTTAAGATCAAATCGGTAAACCTCGCAGAAGAGTTACCAATTAGATGATTGAAAAATGGCCCAGATAGGGTCCCTAGAAACATATCAACGAGCTCACGATCGGTTAAAGGAGGCTGCACCCTGCCAGCCAAATCCCTCCATTTCTGTGCATATTCTTTGAATCCCTCGCTTGTTCCCAGCGACATACCCTGAAGTTGGGTACGAGTAGGAGCAAGGTCAGAATTATACTGGTATTGTTTGTAAAAAGCGGTGGCCAAATCTTCCCAATTTCGGACGCTGGTTCCCTCTAGCTGATAAAACCACTCCAACTGAGCTCTAGAAAGGCTGTCTTGAAAGAAGTGAATCCAAAGGTTTTTATCTTCCGTATAGGGTTGAATCCTTCTTACGTAGGACCTGAGATGCATTTTGGGACAGGACAGCCCATCATACCTCACAAACACCGACACTTTGAATTTTGGGGGAATCACAATCCCGGTGACCAAACCCAAGTCTTCAAAATCCAAACCCGGTACTCTTTGTAATTCCATGGCGGCCAATCTGTCCTCTAGCCCCTTGTATTTATCATCAGCTAGAGGGTATTGCTGATCAGAATAATCTTCATCCTCTTCGACCTCTTCCTCTTCTGCATTAGACTCGGAAGGTACCGCAGCTCCACCTCCTTTGCTGGTTCCTTCATCAGAGATAGGAGGAAATTCAAGCACTCTCCGAGCTTCTCCGTCAAATCTTCTCCCCAAAGTGGCCACCCCGAGTCTCTTTTTCTTCTTCTTCACTGGGTCTTTGTTCCCCAATTGAGTTTTGATATCCTCCTGACCCTTAGCCAAGGTCATCAGGAGTTGCTGGAACTATGCATTCTGAGCTTGCAGGTCTTTTACTGTTTGCTCGAGATCCATCCTACTGAAATAAACAGCAGATAGATAAGGAAACCTGGAGTGAGACCTGCTTATGCACATGATGAATGGTATGCTTATGTATGCAATGCATTTAAGGATTTAGGACATTCAAAATTGTTTCAGACAAAGAAGAACGCACGTCATATTAATAAGAAGAAATTTGTTAGTACATAAATGCCCCATGGGCCAAATATTACAAAGTAACTTCTCAAGGCAAAAAGACATCGCGCATCCTCTTCGGTGCGATGTAGGTGTTGAGGGCCTCTTGCTCATGGAGTCGGCGGGTAAGATCTAGAACCTTCTTCTCACTGGCGTAGAAGCTAGCTTCAAAAGTATTATGTTCCTCCTTGAGCTGAATCCAACTTTTCTGCATTTCCTCCCATGATGTAGGCATGTCTGGATGTAGGATGGTGTAGGGAACCTCTCCTTCATTGACGGGCTCTTTAATCACTGGGAGTACATGAGGATAAGGCATCATTAGACTTTGGGCTCAGGCTCGTACCCACTTGAGATAGGGCTCAAGAGGGATGGATTTCTTGTGTCTCAGAGTCTTGCTATCAACTTTGTTGGGCCTTCCCCAAGCTCCGATGAATCTTTGGCGAAGTCCTTGCGCATCGTTGTCGAAGTCAAAAACTAGGTCAAGAATCAACATATCATGAGGGCCATCCCTCCGTGCATATCCAAATTGCCTCAAAGCTAGGCAAGGGTTGTAGGTGATACCTCCTCTGATTCCAAGTAAAGGAACATTAGGAAATTCTCCGCAACAATCGACAATGATGACATTTTCTCTGGACCGAGAACACCAATGTACATCAGAGTGAGTAAGAGTCATCAATCGTTGGGACCACCTTGAACCTTGGTCATTCTTCAAGACAGATTGTGGAAGGTGCGAAATAAACCACCTTGCAAGGAGAGGAGTACAGCACATGAGAACACCCCTCTTTCTCATTGTTCGTGTGTAAAATGAGTGAAGAATGTCCCCAAGCAATGTTGGTATTGGATTTCTGGACAAGAAGATTTTGACGGCGTTGACATCTCCCAATTGGTCAGGATTTGGGAACAAGACCAACCCATAGATAAGGAGTGCCACAATCTCTTCAAAGGCTTGTAGGTCCAATGAATTCCAACATGCTTATGCCTTCTCAAACAAGAATTTTGCTAAGAATCCTTTGACGCCGCTTCTGGTTTCCCAATGCCCCTTGATGTTGGATGGTTGTAGATGTAATGCTCGAGCAACATCTTCCGACTTTGGTTCCTTTTACGTACCGTTGAAGGGTAGTTGATTAAGGATAGGAATTCTCAGGAGTTGAGAAAACTCCTCCAAAGTGGGCACCAACTGATAATCAGGGAAAGTGAAAAAGTGGTGAAGAGGGTCAAAGAACTGGAATAGCACTTTCATCATGTCTTCTTCAATGTTGGTGTTGACTAGGCTGAGCAGTCTACCATGTCTTTCACTGAAGGATGAGTTTTCCGGGATTCTTGAGGTGATCTCCTTGAGTTGAGGAGAGATTCTCACAAGGTTGACTTGAATGGTGTTTCTGCGAGGAACTTCCATGACCTGTAAAACAGGAACAAAGATGAAGATCCAAAACCCTTGAAATGGTTAGTGAATGCATATGATGTTTTATGATGTCCATGATGTATGCACAAAACATATGTACAAGCAAATCACACCAAACCCTAGTTTCAGGCTTGCATGGGGTTTCATAGGTAAGTACCCTCTTGAGTGTAGTTGGCTTAAAAACCTGTCCTATAAATAGTAACCGGGTTCTAAGGAGCTCAATATCATTGGATTGTTTTCATCGTTCATTGTTTTGGTTTAGCCACTTAACTAGCGACCAAAATATTCCAAGAAAACAACCCTCAATGAGTGTAGTATCGAGTATCTACCAACTTCGGACTGCACCAAAGCCGGTCATCTCACTACCCCTAATAAAAGGACAAGATGGTCAAGTAAGGTTCTAGGTCATTAGTGCTTAGTGACATCACTCAGCGGCCCCGTACTCTCCTTGATTGAACTCAAGGGTTACCGGTACTCACAAATATGTCGCACTAATATAGCTATTGCTTCGACCGTGTCGGTATACCCCGCACAGTTTCCACAATGTATTGCTATCTATGAATGTTTCCCAAAATCCGGGTGTAGGATTGCAAACCCAAACAATAGATCCAAGATATAAAGCAAACAAATCAAACAATTAGTCATGCAAGAGGGTGATCTAAGCCCTAAGGTTACTCCACTTTTAAAGTATCCCCAGCAGAGTCGCCAGTTCTGTGATACGGTGGGAGAACTGACTATGGTTTTGCGTTTTTTTTCGCAAATGTTTCGGTTGAGCAAGAGTCGCCACCGACTTTTTATTTTATCCTAAGGAAAGGTTTAAAAAGCACAACAAAAACCTTTGAGATTTTTCTTGGGTTCGGGGAGTAGATTATAGAAATGGAAGGTATTAGCACCCTTTCTATCCATGGTTATCCATGGGCTCTTAGGTACTTGCTTAGATCAACTTGCCTTGGTTTTCAATTGTTTGAAATGGTGCTCGGTGTGTGGTTTTGAAAATGTTTTGAAAAGATGCCTTGTATAGGCTACCCTTGTAACAATTCTTTACTCGAATGTTTTACAAAAGGTGTTTTGTCTTTTGAAAAGATGTTTCAAGGTTTTTTGAAAGTTTGTTTTGAAAGTGTTTGTGAAGTGTGGTTTGAAATTAGGCAAGTGTTTTCTTTTGCAAATTGACAAGTACCTAAGAGTTATCTACCCTAAAGTTCTCAAAGATTTTTGTTTATGTTTTCAACCCTTTTAACAATTTTGTTCCACCATTGCATTTGGTGGACAATCTTGTATTAGGAGGTGAAAGGGACGGGCGCGGGTCATTGTTTAGACCATGATTGCAATAATGTTAAATATCTTTGGGCAATTTTTTCTTTGAAAGGGACTTGATCATTTTAGGCAACTTTTCGAAAGCGTCATCGAGGGACTATGATCATTTGATTGTTTGTTTTACCCAAAGAAACCTAACATGCAATATGGCCCAATTATTTGAAGGCAACAAAGTGGAATACCCTAGGGGTGCAAGTGTGATATGTGTTGTCCATATTTCATGCTCATTTATCTTGAAATTAGGTCAAGCTATTTTGTTCTTTTTATTTGCATACAAACCCTAATTCTAGCATGGTATACTTAGAAAGCGTTTAAAGTGCGAAAGGTAAAATTCCTACACTATTACAACACAATATGGGAAGGGGGGTACAAATGTTCAAATGGGGGGTATTTAGACAAAGAAATTAAACCTAGCTATTACATCATTTTTGGAATATTTACAAATAATTGATTGCATAAATTAAATGGAAAATAATAAAGATGCAAAAATGCAAAAAGGGTTTTTATATGTATGAAAAAAGGTATTATTTATGTTAAATAAATAAAATAAAAAAAGTATCATTTTTGGAGTTTTTTTTGTATTTTAAGGGTAAAACCCTAATTTCATTAAATAAATATATTAACTATTTAATATGTATAATATTTAATAATTACATAAAAAATAAAATAAAATGGAGCATATTCATAAAAAAAGGTATTTTTCACATCAAATATTAATAAAATAAAAAATGTATGTATTTTAGTATTTTTTTCCCTAAGTATATTAATATATAGATATATATCTTTATTATTTATAAAATAAATACTATATATATAAAAATAATAATATTTAATATTTATATAAAAAAAGTATATTTTGTATAAAATATTTTCAAAAGGGAAAGTGTAATAAAATCAGAAAAGAAAGTATATTTATATTATTTTTTTCTATTTATTCTAAATAATATATATATATACATTTATGTACAAATAACTTAAAATAAACAAATAAATGCCTATAAATTCAAAAATGGTGAGAAAAATAATTTTTATATTTTTTATATTATAAGAAAAAATAAATAAATCAGAATGAAAAAAGAAAAGTAAAAAAAAAACATTGAAATAAATCAAATGGGCTCAGAGGGTGTTAAAGTGAAATGAGTGTGTGAAGAGAAAATGCAAAAACAAGCCCAGCCCAGATCACTTCTTCTTCAACATCTGAACAAAAACGCGCGCCTATTCTTCCAATTCAAACACTTGGATTCTTTGATTTTTTGCACAAACTTCCAACATAAGAAATGTTAAGCATTGAATCACGATTCCAAATATATAAAAAACTCATCCTAACTCTCAGAAATGAGAGAGAATTTTGACATTCCCAAATCCTGACCTAAGTTTTCTGCCATGTTCAGACTCAAAATTCTTGCAGCACATATAACATAAATGAAATCTAACTACATGGGCATGTTCAGGGCTATGAATGTGACATATTATCTTCACAAACCTAAAGCTAACAATGCCTAATAAGAGAGATACGAATCCATGAACTTACCTGTTCAGTTGAAGTTCTATCTGGCAATGGAGAAACTTTCAGTGCAAAGTGATGATTGGTATAGCTTCCTTGATGTCCAGGGATGCTATTCCAAGCTTTACTTTGTCTTGAAACCTTTTGAATCGTGCTAGAGCTCTTCACCTGCAAATCAGAAAAGTGAAAATGGTGGAAATGGTTAGAGGAATTACAGGTCGTGTTTTAGGTTTTGGTTAGCTTGCATTGATACTAGGGAATGTGTTTGATGAGCTTTGGTCAAGAAAACATGCAAGGAATGAGAGATGGTGTTCAGACTGCAGGCCTTGCCCTGTTTTTGCAGTTTGAGAGTGATTCTGGCAATGGGGAGGTGTTGATGGTCTTAGGGTCGTGCTTCAGCTTGGTTAGGATGTTTGGAATGTGTCCACAATATTTGCTTAAGGTTCCTAATGCTGAGATCAAAGTTATGTTGTGTTATGATACTTTTCTTCACCCTTAAGCAAACAAAGCCAACTTGATGTTTTAGGCAAGTAGGAGACCCTTAAGCATGATGCTAACCTTGTCTTGATCAGAGTGTTTTGCTCATAATCTTGTACCAATTAGATTTCATCAGTACTTGTTGGATTTTCAATTGGACATAAAGCTTGCTTTTGCAAAAATAGCCATTTTGCTTTTTCCATAAATGGATTAAACTTGTATGTAATGCTTGAACTCAAAGAACAACACTTTAACACAATGAACATGCATTAAATTATTGAGTGTTGGATGGTTTAAGGACCTGTAATGTAGCACAAACTATGCTGACTTGAAAATGGCCTAAGTTATGAACATGTACATGATCAATTCAAAAGTGAGTTTTTGCCATATTGTGAAATTCGATTCTCCCAAGTTATGAGGTTGTTTGATGAGTTCTTGGACATTTTGGAAAGCTTGGAATGTGTACTACAATCCATATTTGAAATGCAAATTGAAATTACAAGTGGAAGTGTATGGAAAATGGCCTTGAAGTTGGGTAGAAAACCTTGCCAAAATAGGTTAAAATTTCACTAAATTAAGAATGGTTTAGTGCCCTTATTCAAAAAATTGTAAATTGAGATACAAGCCTCATTTGGGAAAACTTTGTGAATCAAAGTTGTAGATTATGCAACAAGCTACAAATTTCATTTTTTGACTTTTGTTTGAATCCAAATGAATCTTGGTGAGAAAGTGGGGCAAAGTTGGGGAAAAATTAGGGTTTTTCATAACTTAGAAAAATTCTAAGTTATGAAAAATTCTCATTTCTAACCCTAATTTGCATTTCTTGATTTCTTGGTGAACAAGTTTCATGATTTGGCATGTTTTGATGAAAAATGAATCTTGACTTTTGATTTTGACCAAAAAGTCAAAGTTTGACTTTTCAGTATACAGTCAAAATTGATCAATTGACTGGGAAATTCAACTGTCAATCTTGTGTACTTGGGATCTTTTGAGTTTGTTGAGCATGTCAAGTTAATACCATGGGGTCCTTGAGTCCATAGGTGAGCTTGGTTTTCTTTTGTCTAGGTCAAACAGTCAAAAATTGCCTTTGTGCAGTCAAAACCCTAAAAATGACCATTTTGCCCTTTTGGTGATCTGATCAAGTTTCTTGTGGAATTATGATCCAAACTTGATCAAATGGTCTATATGAGTTCATAATGTTGATGTGGGTCAATTTTCATGAGGTTTGACTGTCAATTGGCCACAGTTGACTTTTTCCCCAATACAGTTGATTTCTAGGTCAACTGTCCAATTGACTGGGCAAAGATTGGAATCAAGGATTGAAACTTGGTGTGATACACTTGGGAGTCCAATATGAAGCAAGAAAGTCATCTTAGGCATTTTAGGTCAAAACATCTATGTGCAAACACAAACCCTAATTTGGGCCAGCAGTGCAAGGAGAAGTCTTGAGCAAATGAAACCTTAACTGGATCCTTATCTTCAAGGGCTTTGTGATGAGAAATCAATGAGAAATGGGAGGGCAAATTTTGGGGTACAACAGTAAGCATAGGCTGTACAATCAGTCTAACTATAGTGATATCTCTTTCGTGTTGGAAAGGGGACTGGAGTACTCTCGAATTGTGAGGGGAACCAGGATATATCACCGTGTTCTTTACTTTTCCGCATTTATCGCTTTCATCACCATAATCAGGAAAAGATAAAGATATAATCAAAACGTTCAAACACTTAACCAAAAATTACCACCAAGCATTCTCATAAAACCGAATAAATTTTTATAAGACCTAATTCACCCCCCCCCCCCCTCTTAGGCACTCTGAGACTTACAATTGGCATCAGAGCAAGTTATAGGTAACTTGTTCCTAAAGATCCAGAATGGCTTCCGCAAATCATCAACCAGTTTTCAGAGATGGTGGTAGTACAACAAGCCTCCTCTATTCTGTGGTGAATATTTTGAATTCTGGAAAATACGCATGAAGGCGCATTTAGAAGCACAAGGAGAGGAAGTATGGGATGCTGTTGAAAATGGTCCATTTATCCCAATATCAGTAATCAATGGCATTGGTTATGCAAAGCCCAAAACTGCATGGGACGATGATGATAAAAAGAAAGTTCTCTATGACAAAAAGGCAATAAACCTTCTTCAAGGTGCACTCAGTATGGACGAATTTTTCCGTGTCTCGAACTGCAAGACAGCAAAAGAAATATGGGATGCCCTGGTTCAAACTCATGAAGGAACGACTGAAGTAAAAAGATCAAGGCTAAATACCTTGAGTCAAGAATATGAACTATTTCGAATGCAGCCCGGAGAATCCATTCTTGACTTACAAAAGAGATTTGTGCATTTGACAAATTACTTAAATGCTCTTGGTAAAACCTTGACAAATGATGAACTCAACTTGAAAATCCTTAGATCATTGACTAGGAAATTGCAACCAAAGGTAACGACAATCTCGGAAAAGAAGAGTCTCTCCGCAATGACTTCCGCTACATTATTTGGCAAACTTCAAGAATATGAAAAAACTAGGTAGACTTGAAAAACATGGAAATTTAGAGAAGAAATCCAAAGACATCGCCTTGAAAGTTGATTCAAAGGAAAGTCAAGATAAAGATGCATCGGAGGAAGATGAAAACTTCTTGCTTCTTGTAAAAAGGTTAGGAAAATATTTTGGTCATAAAAATAATCTTCATAATGCTAACTTTGTCAAGAGGAAGAAATTTTATAATCATAAAGATAAAGAAGCCTCCACATCAACACAAGATGTCACATGTTATGAATGTGGAAAGCAAGGTCACATAAAGCCGGATTGTCCAAAAATCTCCAAGAAAAATGGATTCAAAGGCAAAAAGGAGTTCAAGAACAAAAAGGCTTATGTTGCATGGGAAGATAATGAGATAAGTTCTTCATCCGATTCGGAAAGCGAGGAATGTGCAAATCTAGCATTAATGGCTTCACATCACTCCGACGATGAAGAAGAGGTTAGTAATGAATTTAATCTTTTTGATGATGATGTTCAAGATGCTATTGATGAACTCTTGAAAGAATGCAAAAGTTTATACAAAAAGGTGTCAAATCAAGAAAAAGAACTTCTAAGTTGTTTAGAAAAAATTGATACCATGACTAAAGATTTTTAACTTCAAAAACATAATTTTATTAAAGAAAAAGAAAACTTTGCATGCTCTAAGTGTGAATCAAATTTCTTTCAAATTGTTCAATTGAAAAGAGTCATTGAACGATATGAAAAAGGACAAATAGGATTGGAAGGATTACTAAGCCAACAACGTTATCCTAATGATAAAAGGGGTCTTGGTTATGTGAACTCTAAGAAACCAAGTAACAGTCCCACTGTTTTTGTAAAGGCTAGTAATATTTCTAAACCCAAGAAAGTAGAAAAGAAGCAAGTTGTTCATAATCATCAAAAGAAAAAGGCTAATGTATCGGAAAACAAAACATTTCCTAAGAAGAAATCTTATCCTTCTAGATATAAAAGTAACTTTGAACCTACTTATTTTTATTGTGGTATTAAAGGCCATACACCTAATGCTTGCTATGTTAGAAACTTTAGTATAGCAAGTGGGCATTATGTGTGGGTGAAAAAGGGAACTAACTATGAAGGACCCAAGGCAACTTGGGTACCTAACAAAGAATAATTTGTTTGTGTAGGGATGCTTGAAATCCACATCAAATGTTTGGTATCTTGATAGTGGATGTTCAAAGCATATGACAGGAGATGTACACCAATTTTCATATCTAGCACATAAAGCCAAAGGGTATGTCACCTATGGAGACAACACCAAAGGAAAGATTCTTAGCGTTGGAATATTTTGCACACCTCCATCCATTCAAATTGAGGATGTTCTCTATGTTGAAGTATTAAAGCACAATCTTCTTAGCATAAGTCAACTTTGCGATAGAGGGTTCAAGATCAAATTCAACAAAGATGAATGTCTCATTATGGCTGAGGCAACCAATGAGGTAAAACTCAAAGGTATAAGAACTAACAATATTTTTATGATTACTTTAGATGATTTGTCTCTGAAGGTACAATGTCTTATGGTAAACAACAATGACGCTTAGTTATGGAACAAGAAGATCACTCACATTCACATGGAGCACTTGAACAAATTGGTTAAGCATGACTTAGTTATTGGTCTACCAAAGATGAAGTTCATCAAAGACAAATTATGTAATGCATGCCAAAAGGGCGAACAGACCAAAACAATTTTCAAATCTAAGAATGTGGTGTCTACTACAAGACCACTACAATTGTTACACATGGATCTCTTTGGTCCATCAAGAACAAAAAGCTTGGAAAAGAACTTGGTATTTTGGAAGAAGGTGATCACTAAATGTTTCTCATAAGGTGCACTCCTTCTTTTATATATGTTTTTATAAAATATGTGTGTATATATTGTTTGTACAAAACTTTTCCTTTCATAACAATTTTTCAAGTTTTTGGCAATATTTGCATGTGGAACCCGGTTCCCATAATGGTAGGAACCGGTTCCTGGTTCATTTTCCAGAAACGTTATTTTTTCAAAAGCCAGGAACCGGGTTCACTATAGTGCAGAATCGGTTCCCAGCATGCAGACCGGCCACACGCCCCTTTTTATGCTTAAGTGCTTTTTAATGTGTTTTATGTCATAGTCAACATTCATCTCTCAAAACCCCAACTTTCAGATTTATCACAAATCTCCATGGGTCCTAAGAGAGCTACCAGATCCAGCAAGGGAAAGGCTCAGGTTGAAGAAGAGACTTCTAACATTCATCCTCAGACCATCAAATCCAGAAGGCTCACCTTCAAATCTCGTAATCGGAAGGTTCTTAAAGCTAAGTTTTGTAGGCTTCATACATTTCCTGCTCATAGCTTTTTATTTCCTGCTCAGTTGGCCTCTGCTGGGGTTGCTAGATTTGTAGGTAACAATGGTGAAGTGTTTCCTGACCTTGTTAGAGAATTTTATCACAACTTAAAACTTATACCTGATGAATTTGGTGATATTACTCTAACCTCTCATGTTCTGTCAAAGAGTATCTGTTTAACTGTTGAGGAATTTGGTGAATTGTTGGGTGTTCCGCATGAAGGTTTGGTTCTTGTTAATGGTGTTATTCCACATGATTGGCTACCATTCAATAAGGCAGAAATTTTTATTAACATGTGTAGGCCAAATCAACAAAATACTGCTCGTCAACAACTTCTCTCATCATCAAATTTGTTTGGCTCAAATCTCTCTGTAAGTGATAGAATGCTCCATCTTATTATTGCATATATCCTCTTTCCAAAGAATTCTAACCACTCGCGTATCAATGAGTTTGAATTAATGGTCCTTAATGCATTGAGATGTCGTTGTTCGGTAAATTGGGCACTTTCTATTATGTACCATATGCAACTTATGGAATCTCTTGATGGTGGTTTACCATATGCTCGAGCCATTTCTCACATTTTGGAAAATGCACATGTTAACCTTCAACGAGAAGTTACAAGAATTCAAGGAGATAAAGAGGCAATTACAGATGCAACCGCACTTAAAAACACAGGGATCATTCTAGATGCAAGAGGTCACTTTCACTACAAAGAGGACTTCGAACCAACTGTCCAATATGTGGCTCAACCTCCCGAAGGCGGCTACACCTTAGACATGTTGTTTAATCAGATGACAATCTTCCAAAGACATGTGGATGATCGCTTCGATGTGCTCCAACAAGAAAATGCTTCAGCACGAAGACAACTACGAAATGTCCAAAGAACTCAAAAGCTTATTCTTGATCACTTTGACAGAAAAGAAGTTCTAGAGGAAGAGGTATCCGGAAGTGGTAGTTGAAGTGATGAAGATGATGATGAGATGAATGAAGATGAAGATTAAAAGATTTTTTTTTTAATTTCTATGTCATTTCTTTTTAATGTGTTTTACTTTGTAATGTTTAGACAATGTTCTATTTTTATGCTTCGTGATGTTTAGGCATTTTTGTTTTATTGTTATTTAATGTAATCGTACAATTCGTTGTTCGTATTTTAGTATGTTTGAAATCGTACAATGTGTTATGTTCATACTTTAATATATGGTTGTGTTTAATGCACGTCTTAATTTTTATATGAATTTATTTCACTCTTTTTCCCCATCCTTTTTGATGTTAACAAAGGGGGAGAAGAATATGCATGTGTGTTGTTTTGTTTCAAAGAAATTGCAGGCCCAAATAAATATCAAACTCACTCCAAAATTCAAAGAATCATGGACTTAGGGGGAGCATACAATTTAGGGGGAGCCTTGCATTTGCTCAACATGTTTGCTATACAAAACAACATAAACATTTCAAGAAATCGTTTTCAAGACTTGGTTGTCATCATCAAAAAGGGGGAGAATGTAATTGCAAGCTTCTCAAGTCATATTTAAAGCATGTGTTTTGATGAAGACAACATGGACATCAACATTCAAAGGATGTGCAAAAAAGCTTATCAACATCAAATAAAAGTCTTGAAGATTATTGAAGAATTATTGAAGAATCATCAAATGTCAAATATGGTATAAATAATTCTTAAAATCTTGAATATAGATGTTCACAATATGCATTCATCAACATATACATATTCCATAACATTAACATCAAGAAAACTTTGTTTGAAATATCTTTCAAAAAGTATTTTTGAAAATAACCCTTTAGGAACCGGTTCCTCCCTAACAGAGAACCGGGTTCCAGAATTTCTCAAAAATCATGTCCCTGGTTTTTGTACCAGGAACCGGGTTGTACCAATAGGGGAACCGGTTCCTGCGTGATATTTTTGAATTCCAACTTATAACGTTCACTAAGAACCGGGTTCTGTCAGTGTCGGAACCGGTTCCTAGCGAACCATTGCAGCTTTTATTTTGTTTTTTAAACATTTTTCAAGTGGTATCTTTTCATGAATGCATTGCAACTTTTCATATGAATTGGCATGAATGAAGAGGTTCTTATGACTTTATAAAATGCAGATTTTTTCAGTTTTTAAAAAAAAGAACACATATAACATTTTCAAACAACAAAAAAAAACCTTCTTCATATTAACAATTTTCTCATTCATTCAAATTGCACATAAACTTTCATGTGTTCATAATTTTGTGAAACTTGCCATATACACTTTCATTATCATTACAAGTTTCATACATACATTGTGAACATTTATATACATTGTTGAGAATTGTTTTTATCTTGAAGAAGAAGATCAATTGAAGATTGATAAAGCTCTCCATATACTTCAAACTAAATCATTGTATTACTTAAATAAATTATTCCCTTACTATCCAGGATTGTTGGAAGTAAGTGTTGTGATTTGAAGAGGATTGTTCTTCATTCACATTAGTGTTTGTTTGGTCTTAAAGGTGTTAAGAACCTTTGATCACCCTATAGGTTAGATAGTAAGCATAGGCTGTACAATCATTCTAACTATAGTGAAATCTCTTTCGTGTTGGAAAGGGGACTGGAGTACTCTCGGATTGTGAGGGGAACCAGGATATATCACCGTGTTCTTTACTTTTCCGCATTTATCGCTTTCATCACCATAATCAGGAAAAGATAAAGATATAATCAAAACCTTCAAACACTTAACCAAAAATTACCACCAAGCATTCTCATAAAACCGAATAAATTTTGATAAGACCTAATTCACCCCCCCCCCCCTCTTAGGCACTCCGAGACTTACAATTGGCATCAGAGCAAGTTATAGGTAACTTGTTCCTAAAGATCCAGAATGGCTTCCGCAAATCATCAACCAGTTTTCAGAGATGGTGGTAGTAACAACAAGCCTCCTCTATTCTGTGGTGAATATTTTGACTTCTGGAAAATACGCATGAAGGCGCATTTAGAAGCACAAGGAGAGGAAGTATGAGATGCTGTTGAAAATGGTCCATTTATCCCAATATCAGTAATCAATGGCATTGGTTCTGCAAAGCCCAAAACTGCATGGGACGATGATGATAAAAAGAAAGTTCTCTATGACAAAAAGGCAATAAACCTTCTTCAAGGTGCACTCAGTATGGACGAATTTTTCCGTGTCTCGAACTGCAAGACAGCAAAAGAAATATGGGATACCCTGGTTCAAACTCATGAAGGAACGACTGAAGTAAAAAGATCAAGGCTAAATACCTTGAGTCAAGAATATGAACTATTTCGAATGTAGCCCGAAGAATCCATTCTTGACTTACAAAAGAGATTTGTGCATTTGACAAATCACTTAAATGCTCTTGGTAAAACCTTGACAAATGATGAACTTAACTTGAAAATCCTTGGATCATTGACTAGGGAATGGCAACCAAAGGTAACGACAATCTCGGAAAAGAAGAGTCTCTCCGCAATGACTTCCGCTACATTATTTGGGAAACTTCAAGAATATGAAACGGAACTCGGTAGACTTGAAAAACATGAAAATTTAGAGAAGAAATCCAAAGGCATTTCCTTGAAAGTTGATTCAAAGGAAAGTCAAGATAAAGATGCATCGGAGGAAGATGAAAACTTCTTGCTTCTTGTAAAAAGGTTAGGAAAATATTTTGGTCATAATAATAATATTCATAATGCTAACTTTGTCAAGAGGAAGAAATTTTATAACCATAAAGATAAAGAAGCCTCCACATCAACACAAGATGTCACATGTTATGAATGTGGAAAGCAAGGTCACATAAAGCCGAATTGTCCAAAACTCTCCAAGAAAAATGGATTCAAAGGCAAAAAGGAGTTCAAGAACAAAAAGGGTTATGTTGCATGGGAAGATAATGAGATAAGTTCTTCATCCGATTCGGAAAGCGAGGAATGTGCAAATCTAGCATTAATGGCTTCACATCACTCCGACGATGAAGAAGAGGTTAGTAATGAATTTAATCTTTTTGATGATGATGTTAAAGATGCTATTGATGAACTCTTGAAAGAATGCAAAAGTTTATACAAAAGGTGTCAAATCAATAAAAAGAACTTCTAAGTTGTTTAGAAAAAATTGACACCATGACTAAAGATTTTGAACTTCAAAAACATAATTTTATTAAAGAAAAAGAAAACTTTGCATGCTCCAAGTGTGAATCAAATGTCTTTCAAATTGTTCAATTGAAAAGAGTCATTGAACGATATGAAAAAGGACAAATAGGATTGGAAGGATTACTAAGCCAACAACGTTATCCTAATGATAAAAAGGGTCTTGGTTATGTGAACTCTAAGAAACCAAGTAACAATCCCACTGTTTTTGTAAAGGCTAGTAATATTTCCAAACCCAAGAAAGTAGAAAAGAAGCAAGTTGTTCATAATCATCAAAAGAAAAAGGCTAATGTATCGAAAAAGAAAACATTTCCTAAGAAGAAATCTTATCCTTCTAGATATAGAAGTAACTTTGAACCTACTTGTTTTTATTGTGGTATTAAAGGCCATACACCTAATGCTTGCTATGTTAGAAACTTTAGTATAGCAAGTGGGCATTATGTGTGGGTGAAAAAGGGAACTAACTATGAAGGACCCAAGGCAACTTGGGTACCTAACAAAGAATAATTTGTTTGTGTAGGTATGCTTGAAATCCACATCAAATGTTTGGTATCTTGATAGTGGATGTTCAAAGCATATGACAGGAGATGTACACCAATTTTCATATCTAGCACATAAAGCCAAAGGGTATGTAACCTATGGAGACAACACCAAAGGAAAGATTCTTGGCGTTGGAATATTTGGCACACCTCCATCCATTCAAATTGAGGATGTTCTCTATGTTGAAGGATTAAAGCACAATCTTCTTAGCATAAGTCAACTTTGCGATAGAGGGTTCAAGATCAAATTCAACAAAGATGAATGTCTCATTATGGATGAGGCAGCCAATGAGGTAAAACTCAAAGTTATAAGAACTAACAATATTTTTATGATTACTTTAGATGATTTGTCTCTGAAGGTACAATTTCTTATGGTAAACAACAATGACGCTTGGTTATGGCACAAGAATATCGCTCACATTCACATGGAGCACTTGAACAAATTGGTTAAGCATGACTTAGTTATTGGTCTACCAAAGATGAAGTTCATCAAAGACAAATTATGTAATGCATGCCAAAAGGGCAAACAGACCAAAACAACTTTCAAATCTAAGAATGTGGTGTCTACTACAAGACCACTACAATTGTTACACATGGATCTCTTTGGTCCATCAAGAACAAAAAGCTTGGAAAAGAACTTGGTATTTTGGAAGAAGGTGATCACTAAATGTTTCTCATAAGGTGCACTCCTTCTTTTATATATGTTTTTATAAAATATGTGTATATATATTGTTTGTACAAAACTTTTCCTTTCATAACAATTTTTCAAGTTTTTGGCAATATTTGCATGTGGAACCCGGTTCCCATAATGGTAGGAACCGGTTCCTGGTTCATTTTCCAGAAACGTTATTTTTTCAAAAGCCAGGAACCGGGTTCACTATAGTGCAGAATCGGTTCCCAGCATGCAGACCGGCCACACGCCCCTTTTTATGCTTAAGTGCTTTTTAATGTGTTTTATGTCATAGTCAACATTCATCTCTCAAAACCCCAACTTTCAGATTTATCACAAATCTCCATGGGTCCTAAGAGAGCTACCAGATCCAGCAAGGGAAAGGCTCAGGTTGAAGAAGAGACTTCAAACATTCATCCTCAGACCATCAAATCCAGAAGGCTCACCTTCAAATCTCGTAATCAGAAGGTTCTTAAAGCTAAGTTTTGTAGGCTTCATATATTTCCTGCTCATAGCTTTTTATTTCCTTCTCAGTTGGCCTCTGCTGGGGTTGCTAGATTTGTAGGTAATAATGGTGAAGTGTTTCCTGACCTTGTTAGAGAATTTTATCACAACTTAAAACTTATACCTGATGAATTTGGTGATATTACTCTAACCTCTCATGTTCTGTCAAAGAGTATCTGTTTAACTGTTGAGGAATTTGGTGAATTGTTGGGTGTTCCGCATGAAGGTTTGGTTCTTGTTAATGGTGTTATTCCACATGATTGGATACCATTCAATAAGGCAGAAATTTTTATTAACATGTGTAGGCCAAATCAACAAAATACTGCTCGTCAACAACTTCTCTCATCATCAAATTTGTTTGGCTCAAATCTCTCTGTAAGTGATAGAATGCTCCATCTTATTATTGCATATATCCTCTTTCCAAAGAATTCTAACCACTCGCGTATCAATGAGTTTGAATTAATGGTCCTTAATGCATTGAGACGCCGTTGTTCGGTAAATTGGGCACTTTCTATTATGTACCAAATGCAACTTATGGAATCTCTTGATGGTGGTTTACCATATGCTCGAGCCATTTCTCACATTTTGGAAAATGCACATGTTAACCTTCAACGAGAAGTTACAAGAATTCAAGGAGATAAAGAGGCAATTACAGATGCAATCGCACTTAAAAACATAAGGATCATTCTAGATGCAAGAGGTCACTTTCACTATAAAGAGGACTTCGAACTAACTGTCCAATATGTGGCTCAACCTCCCGAAGGCGGCTACACCTTAGACATGTTGTTTAATCAGATGACAATCTTCCAAAGACATGTGGATGATCGCTTCGATGTGCTCCAACAAGAAAATGCTTCAGCACGACGACAACTATGAAATGTCCAAAGAACTCAAAAGCTTATTCTTGATCACTTTGACAGAAAAGAAGTTCTAGAGGAAGAGGTATCCGGAAGTGGTAGTTGAAGTGATGAAGATGATGATGAGATGAATGAAGATGAAGATTAAAAGATTTTTTTTTTTAAATTTCTATGTCATTTCTTTTTAATGTGTTTTACTTTGTAATGTTTAGACAATGTTCTATTTTTATGCTTCGTGATGTTTAGGCATTTTTGTTTTATTGTTATTTAATGTAATCGTACAATTCGTTGTTCGTATATTAGTATGTTTGAAATTGTACAATGTGTTATGTTCATACTTTAATGTATGGTTGTGTTTAATGCACGTCCTAATTTTTATATGAATTTATTTCACTCTTTTTCCCCATCCTTTTTGATGTTAACAAAGGGGGAGAAGAATATGCATGTGTGTTGTTTTGTTTCAAAGAAATTGCAGGCCCAAATAAATATCAAACTCACTCCAAAATTCAAAGAATCATGGACTTAGGGGGAGCATACAATTTAGAGGGAGCCTTGCATTTGCTCAACATGTTTGTTATACAAAACAACATAAACATTTCAAGAAATCGTTTTCAAGACTTGGTTGTCATCATCAAAAAGGGGGAGAATGTAATTGCAAGCTTCTCAAGTCATATTTAAAGCATGTGTTTTGATGAAGACAACATGGACATCAACATTCAAAGGATGTGCAAAAAGCTTATCAACATCAAATAAAAGTCTTGAAGATTATTGAAGAATTATTGAAGAATCATCAAATGTCAAATATGGTATAAATAATTCTTAAAATCTTGAATATAGATGTTCACAATATGCATTCATCAACATATACATATTCCATAACTTTAACATCAAGAAAACTTTGTTTGAAATATCTTTCAAAAAGTATTTTTGAAAATAACCCTTTAGGAACCGGTTCCTCCCTAACAGGGAACCGGGTTCCAGAATTTCTCAAAAATCATGTCCCTGGTTTTTGTACCAGGAACCGGGTTGTACCAATAGGGGAACCGGTTCCTGCGTGATATTTTTGAATTCCAACTTATAACGTTCACTAAGAACCGGGTTCTGTCAGTGTCGGAACCGGTTCCTAGCGAACCATTGCAGCTTTTATTTTGTTTTTTAAACATTTTTCAAGTGGTATCTTTTCATGAATGCATTGCAACTTTTCATATGAATTGGCATGAATGAAGAGGTTCTTATGACTTTATAAAATGCAGATTTTTTCAGTTTTAAAAAAAAAGAACACATATAACATTTTCAAACAACAAAAAAAAACCTTCTTCATATTAACAATTTTCTCATTCATTCAAATTGCACATAAACTTTCATGTGTTCATAATTTTGTGAAACTTGCCATATACACTTTCATTATCATTACAAGTTTCATACATACATTGTGAACATTTATATACATTGTTGATAATTGTTTTTATCTTGAAGAAGAAGATCAATTGAAGATTGATAAAGCTCTCCATATACTTCAAACTAAATCATTGTATTACTTAAATAAATTATTCCCTTACTATCCAGGATTGTTGGAAGTAAGTGTTGTGATTTGAAGAGGATTGTTCTTCATTCACATTAGTGTTTGTTTGGTCTTAAAGGTGTTAAGAACCTTTGATCACCCTATAGGTTAGATAGTAAGCATAGGCTGTACAATCATTCTAACTATAGTGAAATCTCTTTCGTGTTGGAAAGGGGACTGGAATACTCTTGGATTGTGAGGGGAACCAGGATATATCACCGTGTTCTTTACTTTTCCGCATTTATCGCTTTCATCACCATAATCAGGAAAAGATAAAGATATAATCAAAACCTTCAAACACTTAACCAAAAATTACCACCAAGCATTCTCATAAAACCGAATAAATTTTTATAAGACCTAATTCACCCCCCCCCCCCTCTTAGGCACTCTGAGACTTACAGATGTGAGGCAGAGGGAAGTCATCCTTAGGGCTTGCCCTGTTCAAATCTCTGTAATCAACACACATTCTAACCTTACCATCTTTCTTCGGCACTGGAACCACATTGGCGACCCACTGAGGGTAAGAAGTTACTGCTAGAAAACCGGCGTTAAATTGTTTCATAACCTCAGCCTTGATTTTCTCGGACATCTCTGGACGCATACGGTGAACTTTCTGTTTTACGGGAGGACATTCTTCCTTGGTAGGCAGGCGATGAACCACAATGTCGGTATCCAACCCAGGCATATCTTCGTAAGACCAGGCAAAGATTTCCACGCAGTTATGCAGCATCTGAATCAACTGCTGTTTCACACCAAGCTCCAGATTTGCACCGATCTTGACTTCCTTCTTGTCTGTCTCGGTACCCAGATTTACTGTTTCCTCTGGCTCTTCATGTGACTGAATGGCCCTCTCTTCATAGAGTAGCAGTCTTGCAAGCTCACCAGGCACTTTGCAATCATCTTCACCTTCGTCTTCGGCTAAGTTGATCGGATTTTCGAAGTTATAACTGGCAGTAGCAGAGTCGTTACCAGTGAGGTCTAGAGTGGATTGAGACTTGTATATGTGAGTGTGTGTAAAATAGTTGTTTTTGCAATATGTAATAAAGAAAGACAAGGAGCATAAAATTTGAAATGCAAAAACGTCCAATGCTTTTATTAATGGTATATGAAAATGGAATACAAAAGCCCTCACAAATGAAGCCACGGTGCCTCGAGTAAGACACCGGGCCATAAAGTTTCAAAACATTGTCTGCCACAAATTTGAAACAAAGAGCTCATTACTGATTAATAAAAGTAATAAGGATGAAATCCTTTGCTGTCCAGTTGTTTGGTCCACCTTTGGTCGTAGGATAGATCCAGCTGTCGAATTCAGACTCCTCCACGTCATCTTCGATGGCATTTACTCCCGAGTTGCTGATGAACACCGGAGGTCTTCCAATCCTTACACTTCGAACAGCCCTCTGAGCTTCTGCAGTGAAACCCAAACCGAACTTGTTAGTCTTCTGAGTGAAATCAGGAAGTCGGCCCCAGTTTGCATACTCACCCTTCTCAATAACAGCCCGGGCATCCTTTAAGGAAGCCATCTTCATGGGAGAATCTTCCATCACAGTCTCTGTCGATGCCAATGTCTGAGGAACCTCTTCAAAGTGTTGAAATGGGGTCTCAATGAACTCCCCATCCATCTCTACATACCGGAACGAGTTGAGGTGGCTGACCATGTACTCCTCTTCCCCTTGAACTGTTACAATCTTTCCTCTGACCGGGTACTTCAACTTCTGGTGGAGCGTTGAGGTTACGGCTCCAGCTTTGTGGATCCATGGACGACCCAGCAAACAAGAATAGGACGGCCGAATGTCCATCATGTAAAATGTAGAGTTGAAGACCTGAGAACCAACTTTGATTGGAATATCAACCTCACCATGCACCATCCTCTTAGACCCATCAAAGGCCCTGACAACAATGTTACTCAGCTTTAGCTCCAAACCTTGGCAATCCAGCCTGTCTAAAGCTTTCTTGGGCAAGACGTTCAACGAGGAACCAGTGTCAACCAACACATGTGCAAGAGTAGTGCCCCTGCATTCAATGGAGACATGCAGGGAATCATTATGGTTCTTCCCTTTAGCAGTCAGATCAGCGTCGGAGAAACCCAAACCATTATCAGCAGTTAAATTGGCCACACAATCGGTAAATTGATCAGCTGATGTTTCTTGTGGCACGTGGGCCGTCTTCAGGAAGGTAATCAGGGCCTTGGCATGGGCCTCTGAACACAACAACAATGACAACATGGAAATCTTAGATGGGGTTTGACCCAATTGCTCAAATACATTAAAATCAATCTTCTTAATGATCTTCAGAATCTCTTCCATCTCCTGTTTGGAAGCTTCAACGTTGATTGTCTTTGGCGCCTCCGTCTGGGCAGGCATATCAGTAGCGATCCCTTGGCCCCGAGCGTCAGAAGACTCGGCGACAGGGGGAGGAACAGGGACTTGATCAGGAATGGCAGCAGGTGCACTTGTATGCTTAATGATAATCGGTCTTCGGACAGCTGGTGGAGCAATATCAGGTGAGAAAAGTCTACTGCTGCGAGTGACTTTAGCAGGCCCGGTAAGGTTGCTGATGCCGGTATCAAACTCTTGCTTAACTCCGAGAACATAAACATCTGCCCCATAGTGCCAAGGGACAGCTTTGTCAGAGGTATATGGGATGGGCCATGGAACAGTGATGATTATGGGTGCGGTCTTCGGAACAGATGTAATTCTAACAGGCGTCCTCGAGGGAGCCTTGGAAGAATTGTCGAAAATGGTAATGATTGAAGCTTCTTCAGAATGAACGGGTGGAACAACAGTCTTTTCAAAAAGAATCTCTTTGCTATCCATCAGGTTTTGGATACCTGACTTCAGAGATGGGCAACCAGTAGGTAAAGCAGAACACATAGGGCAACCTTCACCATAACCTGGAAATAAACCGGCTAGCAACAGGTTCTTCTTGATAGTCATCAGAGGGGTAACAACATCATCCACAGAAACTACGAACAAGTCTTCCTCCACAGCATTTACTCCATGTTTGGGCATGGGAGCAGTCACAACATTAGGCCTTTCGGGCGCCTCAAATTCGATCTCCTTTGCATCAATTAAGTCTTGCACCTTGTTCTTCAGACTCCAACAATCATCTGTATTATGCCCCAGGCTATCAGAGTGAAAGGCGCAGCGGGCATTAGGGTTGTATTTCGATGATGCAGTATTTTGATTCTTTGGAGCTTCTCTTAGAGTCACCAGATTAGTCTTCAGCAACTGTGGCAACATCTGAGACAAAGTCATGCTGAGACGAGTAAATTGCCTTCGAGGTCTCTCGTCCCTTTGTTGGCTGTGATGCTGAGGAGCACCGGCAGGTTTTGAGATAACAACCACATTGACAGCTTGGCGGTGTTCAGGTCTGCTTTGTCTTCTTGAACTGTAGACAACACTGGACTCTTTCTTAAACGGTCTCTTCTCGATGCTCGAGGAGGCACCCTTCTGTATTTTTCCAGCCTTAATTCCAGCTTCAATCCTCTCACCAGTCAAGATAAGGTCTGTAAACCCGGCTGAAGAGCTTCCAATCAAATGGTTAAAGAATGGACCAGACAGGGTCCCCAAAAACATATCAACAAGTTCACGATCAGCTAAAGGTGGTTGCACCCTTCCGGTAAGGTCCCTCCATTTTTGAGCATACTCTTTAAATCCTTCGCCCGTCCCTATTGACATACCCTGGAGTTGGGTACGCGTAGGAGCGAGGTCGGAATTATACTGATAATGCTTAAAGAATGCAGCAGCCAAATCCTCCCAGCTGCGGATACTGGCTCCATCCAACTGATAGAACCACTCAAGCTGAGTCCCTGAGAGACTGTCCTGAAAGAAATAGATCCATAAATTCTTATCAGTAGTGTATGGTTGGATCTTCCTCACATATGACCGAAGGTGCAGCTTGGGACAGGAAGCTCCGTCATATTTGGCAAAGGAAGGTGCCTTCAACTTGTGGGG
Organism: Vicia faba; assembly: GCA_948472305.1. Taxonomy (NCBI): domain Eukaryota; kingdom Viridiplantae; phylum Streptophyta; class Magnoliopsida; order Fabales; family Fabaceae; genus Vicia; species Vicia faba. The sequence continues at coordinate 843,320,926 of OX451740.1, forward strand.
AATCACCACCCCAGATGATAAACCTAAATCTACGAAGTCCAGACCGGGCACCTTCTGTACTTCCATAGCGTTCAAATGGTCCTCCAGCTATTTGTACTTATCCTCAGCAGGAGGATACTGTTCTTCATCATAGTCCGTCTTGTTGCCGGAGACCTCAGGGCTAGGAACCCTCCTTTCTTGTGGATTGTCTTTCTCTCCAGACGGGGTGGCCAGATCAATTTCATTCTGCAGCCCGTTTCCAAACCTGCGTCCAGTATTGAACAGGATGGTCCTCTTCTTCTTCTTCTTTTTCAGGAGCAGGGTCTTCAGGTCCTGCTGACCCTTAGCTAGATTCATGACCAACTCTTGAAATTGGGCATTCTAGGCCTGGAGGGCCTTGATAGCTTGCTCAGTGGAAGTTTCAGCAGACATGATGATTGCTGAAATAAACAGCGAAGAAGATAAGAGACCTGTAAAAGGGTACCTGTTATGCATATGATGAATGGTATGCTATTTATGTAATGCATTCAAGGGTTCAAAATTCAAATTTGTTGCAGACAAAAGAGAACACACATCACATTAAGAAGCAATTTGTTAGTACATAAGTGCCCCATGGGCGAAATATTACAAATTCTTAATGTAGAAAGACATTGTGCATCCTCTTTGGAGTGATGTAAGTGTTGAGGGTCTCCTCCTCGTGAAGTCGGCGGGTAAGCTCCAAAACCTTCTTTTCACTGGCATAGAAGTTGGCTTCAAAAGTATTCCGCTCTTCCTTGAGTTGGATCCAACTCTTTTGCATTTCTTCCCATGATGTTGGCATGTCAGGATGTAGGATGGCGTATGGAACCTCTCCTTCCATAACAGGCTCTTTGATCAAGGGGAGAATGTGAGGATATGGCATCATAAGATTCTGGGAGCGGGTTCGTACCCACTTGAGGTAAGGCTCAAGGGGGATAGAATTCTTGTGCCCCATTGTCTTACTATCCACTCTATTAGGCATTCTCCAAGCTTTGATGAACCTTTGTCGAAGTCCTTGCGCATCGTTGTCGAAGTCAAAAACTAGGTTAGGAATCAGCATGTCATGAGGGCCATCCCTCCGAGCATATCCAAATTGTCTCAAAGCTAGACAAGGGTTGTAGGTAATGCCTCCCCTAATTCCTAGTAATGGAACATTAGGAAATTCTCCACAACGATCAATGATGGTGACATTCTCTCTGGACCGAGAACACCAATGTACATCAGAATGTGTGAGGGTCATCAATCGTTGTGACCACCTTAAACCCTGTTCATTCTTCAAAACTGATTGTGGAAGGTGAGAAATAAACCACCTTGCTAAGAGAGGAATATATCACATGAGAACACCTCTTTTCCTTATTGTTCGTGTGTAAAATGAGTGGAGGATGTCCCCAAGCAATGTAGGTATGGGATTCCTGGATATGAAAATCTTGACAGCATTCACATCTATGAGTTGATCAGGATTTGGGAACAAAACCAAACCATAGATAAGGAGTGCCACAATCTCTTCAAAGGATTGTAGATCAAGAGAATTCCAACATTCTCGTGCCTTCTCAAACAGAAAATTTGCCAAGAATCCTTTGATACCACTTTTGGTTTCCCAATGCCCCTTGATGTCGGATGGTTGTAAGCATAATGCTTGAGCAACATCTTCAAGCTTTGGTTCCTTTTCCGTACCGTTGTAGGGTAGTTGACTAAGAATAGGAATTCTTAGGAGTTGAGAAAATTCCTCCAAAGTAGGCACCAATTGATAATCAGGGAATGTGAAACAGTGGTGTAGGGGGTCAAAGAACTGGAAGAGAACTTTCATCATGTCTTCTTCAATGTTGGTGTTGACCAAGCTGAGGAGTCTACCATGTTTTTCACTAAAGAGAGAATTCTCGGGAATCCTGGATGTAAGCTCTTTGAGTTGAAGAGGGACCCTTACAAGGTTGATTTGAATTGTTTTCCTGCGGAGAGACTCCATGTCCTACAAAACAAGAACAAAGATGAAGATCTAAACCCTTGAAATGGTTAGCAGATGCATATGATGCTTTATGATGTATGCAAAAACACGTGTACAAGCAAATCACACAAAAACCCTAGTTTCAGGCTTGCAGGAGGTTTCATAGGTAAGTACCCTCTTGAGTTTAATTGGCTCAAAACCTGTCCTATAAATAGTAACCGGGTTCTAAGGAGCTCAATATCATTGGATTGTTTTCTATGTTCATCGTTTCAGTTTAGCCACTTAACTGGCGACCAAAATATTCCAAGAAAACAATCCTCAATGAATTTAGTATCGAGTATCTACCAACTTCGGACTGCACCAAAGTCGGTCATCTCACTACCCCTAAAAGGACAAGATGGTCAAATAAGGTTCTAGGTCATTAGTGCTTAGTGACATCACTCAGCGGCCCCGTATTCTCTTTGATTGACTCAAAGGCTACCGGTACTCACAAATATGTCGCACTAATATAGCTATTGCTTCAACCGTGTCGGTATACCCCACACAGTTTCCACAACGTATTGCTATCTATGAATGCTTCCCAAAATCCGGGTGGAGGATTTATAGATCTCCGATACAAGCCCACAAAATTAAAAGCATACAAAGCAATACAAATGAAAACACAAGTGATCTAGTCCTAAGGTACACCTCACTTATTATTTCCCCAACTGAGTCACCAGTTCTGTGATCTGTGGGAACGAGAACTGACTAGTTTTTTAATATGCTGGTTTGCGTTTGCGTTTGTTTTTGCAAAGTGTCGCGGTAAGCAAGAGTCGCCACCGTCTTTTATTTTATCCAACAAGGGAAAGGACAAAAGCACAGAAAAAATTCCTTTTCGAGATGTTTCTTGGTTCGGGAGGTAGATTATAGAAAGGGAAGGTGTTAGCACCCTTTCTATCCGTGGTTATCCACGGGCTCTTAGGTACTTGCTCACTGTGTTTTCAAAAAGGTTTGCTTTTCTTTGTGATTGTGAGTTTTGAAAAAAGTTTTGTTTTTTTGAAGAAAGTGTAAGTGTGAAAAGTTTTTGTTTTGTTTTTAAAAGAGAGCAAGTACTTAAGAACCTCTACCTACTCAAAAAGGAATTTAATTGTGCAAATGTCCTTTAGACAGTGCTATCCCACTATTGAGAAGTAGGTAGCACCATCGTTGGAGTTTTCGGGTCAATTAGATTTAAGGGACTTGTGGTCACTAAAGCAATGTTAGGACGCTTTAGTGGTAATCCTAATGTCTTAGATCATTTTTATCGAGGCAACCATTTCGAGGAAACTTATGATCTTGGGACAAAAGGACGACCTCTAAAACATCCTATACTTAATGACCACATTTGAGGCAACCTAGTGAGGTGTACCCTAGGAGTGGCATGTGCAAGTGTGTCAATTTTCAGTTTATATCCTCTTTGTATTTTTAGGTGTTCTACTATTTGTTTTTAGATCTTGTCATACAATCCTAGTTAGCATACATCTAAGCAGTTAATATATATACAGGAATTTAAAGTGCAAAAACTGTAAATACTACGCTATTACAAGGCTTCGGGGAGGGGGATTATTTACATGTCCAAAAATTGGGGGAATGATAAGCAGTAAAGCAAAAGTCTTAATTTAAGCTATCACAAACCATTGAGTAGTCACAATAAAATAAACGCGCGTGAATCTAAAAAAATCCTAAGAATAAGAGCTCTTTTTTTGTTGTTTTATTTTATTTTGGGAAAATGCTAAATGTTCAACTAAGTTAAATTTAATTAATTAAAAAAAACTAATTAAAATTTACTCTAAAACATACTTAATATTTTTTGCATTTTTTGTTTATGAAAAGGATTGAATTTGAAATAATCCTAAGTCTACTGATTTTAAAATTGAAGAAAATAAGTTAAAATAATTAACTAAATTAAATCCTAATTATAAATTAATTATTTTTATGATTTTTTATGTTGATTAAAAAAAAACTAAAAGAAATAAACAAAGTAAAGAAAATACAAATGGGCCAGGCAACAAAACAAGAAAAAAGAAATATAATTCTGGAGGCCTGGGTCGAAAGAGGTGCAGACTGTCTTTCGACCAAGTGAAGAGGCTGGATCGAAGGTGCATGAGGGGCTGCACTCTGAAGGTGTTCGATCTGGGTATGTCATCCCTCGATCTGGGGGTCTTGGGTCCAGTTCGAAGCTAAACTGCTGAGCTTCGAAACTCTGAACAGGGATATGAGAATGTAGTTCTTGCAAAACGAAACACATATTAAAAGTCCAGGGGGAATTTTACCCCCCTGGTTTGAATCTCCCCCTTATTCGCACCTATTGAATCTGGGTTTGGGTTTGTTTTATCCTGGGATTCGAAGGATAAACTCAGATTGTGCCCAAGCAATGGCACAATCTCAACTCTGCACTGTAGCTTATATGAAGCACATTAAATCATTCACAAACAGAAATAAAAATATGAATATGCAATTGAAATGAATCTGAGAGTAAGCTTGAGATTAGATTTTTCTTTTACCAAACAGAGGTGCTACGACCTGTAGTTCTGAGGGGTGAGGTGTTCGCTGGGTGGCAGCTTTGGCTTGGAAAATTCTGGGCAGCGTCTCTCCAAGTTCTCTATTTTTCTGTATATTTTTCCGTTTCGTTTTGCAGCATTTGTGATTTCTTTATATAGAGGGGGTGGAGGGGACAGGAAGACAAAGGTTTAAATGACCTTGAATATGTGTTTGACAGCCATGAATGAGAGTTTGTAATGTTGGCTAAACACATGGGATTCTGTCTCTTTTTGAATTTTGAATGACATGCAACTGGCCTTCGAACGCTCCCTTTCGAATAGGCTGAGGATCTCCTTCGAATGCTCTTCGAAAACTTCTTCTAATGGAGCCTTTGAAGGCTTCTTCGAATATACCTTTTTGGAATTCCAATCGAAGGACACTGTTATAATGCCAAACGGAGTATTTGTCCATAATACCAGTCGAAATGCTTCTTCAGAGATCCAATCGAAATGCTCCTTCAGAATGCCAATCGAAGTCTTTCAAAATTCCAATCGAAGTGCTCCTTCAGAATACCAATCAAAATGATCCTTCAGAATGCCACTCGAAATGCTCCTTCAGAATTCCAATCGAAATGCTCCTTCAGAATGCCAATCGAAGGGTCTTTCAAAATTCCAATCGAAGTGCTCCTTCAGAATACCAATCGAAATGATCCTTCAGAATGCCAAACGAAATGCTCCTTCAGAATTCCAATCGAAATGCTCCTTTAGAATGCCAATCGAAGGATCTTTCAGAATGCCAATCGAAATGTACTTAGAGAAACACTCCAAAATTTTCCTTTTCCTTAGGCAAGAGTTTGTGATCAACCATGCAGGGGGGAGACTTTGGAAAACATGATAGGGAAAATTTTGGGGTACAACAATGATGAACAACAGCGGATGAAGATTGAAGGCTCGAAGGCGACAGTGGTATAGCGACACAAATCTAGGATTCTGGACTTTGAAACCCAGATCTCAACTTCTTCTTCTCTTTGATTCTATTATAACTTTTCCTCCTCCCTTTCAATTTTAGAATTAGGATTTTATAGAGTTTTAGATTTAGACAGATTAGGAAAATTTATATGATTTGTCGTTATAATTTTAGATGATTGTTAGAAATTAGCGTGATTGAATTAGAGATTAGGTTAGATTTTAGATTCTGTTTGAAGTTAACTTAGGATTTGATTATGTATTTGATTTAAATTGTGATTTGTACAAATTATACTTGTAATACAATTGATACAGTTAGATTGTAACCTGTATATTTTTATATGATTTGATTCGGTTTGTATGAATTGGGGTTTAGATCTACACAGTATTTGTTTTGGGATTTAAGTCTTAGCGAAGAAGGAACAACTGCCACAGGGGATGTGATTGGATTAGGGTTAATGAAAATAATAATAATATAATAGTAATAATAAAAATTACAAAAACAACAAATATCAAATTTGTATGAACATTGGTTTTAGTCAGCCTCAAGAAAAAGACCATTGGGCCTCTAAAAAAAAGATGGTATGATCCAATCTGATCCACCAAAAATAATGTACACATCCCCCTTTCCCAATAAAAACGGGCCCCAAGATAACTTAATGGGCCTATCTGATTAAAGAAAAAAATTAAGCAATGAGTTCTAAAAAACGTGCACCCCTCTTTGTGACCAACACCCCCTATTTCTATTATTAAACAAACCTTTAATGGGCTGAAGTTGAAACAACAAATACACCCCCTCTCTAATTATAAGAAAAAACTTAATGGGCCATTAGATTTTGATGGTCCATTTTGAGACAATACACTCCTTTTATGCATTTAAACCCCTGTGATACAATGGGAGAACTGACTTGAGGTTTTGCGTTTTATAGCAAATGTTGCGGTTTAGCAAGAGTCGCCACCGACTTTTCTTTTATCCAAAAGGAAAGGTGAAAAAAGCACAGGAAAGACCTTTAGAGATGTTTTCTTGAGTTCGGGGGGTAGATTATGAAAAGGGAAGGTATTAGCACCCTTTCCATCCATGGTTTTCCATGGGCTCTTAGTTACTTGCTAGATCACTTGCTTTTGTTTGAAAATGTGCTTTGTGTGGTTCTTTGAAAGTATTTTGAAAAGGTGTCATCGCTTAGGAAAACTTTGCAATGATTCTCGTTCGTAAGAATGTATACAAAGTGTTGAGCTTTTGAAAATATTTCAAGGTTTTGGAAAATGTTTTGAAGTTGTTTTGAAAGTGCATGCGATTGTTTTTTAAAATAGCAAGGATGTTTATTTTAAAATTGAGCAATTAACTAAAAGTAATCTACCTACTCAAAATGTCTTAGATATGATTTTCCTCCTCCTTTAGATGTTGCTACCTTACCATTGATTTGGAAAGAAGCCCCATCTTTGGATGTGAAGGGACGAGTGTTGGGTCATCATATGACCATGATAGCAATGTTGTGAAATGTCTTAGCACATTTTCTTTAGGGACTAAGATCATTTTTGAAAGGCAACTTTGATAGCGTCATCGAGGGACTATGATCTTGTATTTTTCAATTTGTTTGTGCTAAGACATCCCACATGCATAACATGGCCATTTTTGTAAGGCAACAAGTCGAATTACCCTAAGGGTGTAAGTGTGCGAGTGTATTTGGTTGCATGCATAATTTATCTTGATTAGGGTGATCTATTTGTCAATTTTAATATCTTGTCATACACCCCTAATTAATAGCATATATTGAAAGAAATAACAGTACGGAAATGTAAATTCCTACGCTATTACAATATTTAAGGGGATGGGGGTACATATTTATGAATGGGGGTTGCAAGTTAAAATTCTAGGTTACTATTACAACCATATTGAAATAGATAAGAATGTACAGGAAATGTAAAATGCTTAAAAAGAAGTAAGTTTTGTTTAAGAAAATATTTTTTATCTTTTTATGTTAAAAGAAAATATAATATGCAAAATATAAAATATTTTTGGTATTTTTTATTAACAATAAAAAATAATATGATGGCAAAATAATAAAAGAGAAAGAAAACCAAAATCAGCGCAAATGCATGAGAGTAGAAGAGGTCAGAAGTTTTGACTCTGACTTGTTGCACAAAAATAAACATGTTAGAAAAAATATGGAAGTTCAGAAGTTCTGGATCTTCTGAGAACTTCAGAACTTTTCAGAAGTTCTGACGCAACTGTCAGAACTTTGCCTCTCTCCATGTCAGTCAGAACATCTGCAGCTTAGACATTTACAAAACAGAAGTTGCATGTATAACAGTTATGACAAATTTCATGAAATATCAGAAGCACAAATCAGAAGTAACATGTATTTGCTAATTCTAATTCTGAGTCCTAATTTCTTTATCAAACTCTGAAATGGGATTTCTTTTACTTAGGCAAGCAAATACTAGAATTTTCAGAATATGTACATCATCAGGATCATAATATCTACATTGTGATGAATATGAAAAATATGACAATGCTTAATCAGTTATGATGGGGGTCAGCAGAAAACTTACCTTGCAGCTGGAAAGGATTCTGTGAACTGGAAATTAGTCTTGAATTCTGGTGATGTTCTGAGCAACTTTTTCACGTACTCGGCAGGATGGAAGTTTACAACTTTTGGGACAGCCAAGAGGTAATATTCTGACTCCTTTGAGGTGAAAATGAGTGGAAAGTGTATGGCAATAGGAATACAGAAGTTAAGGTAGCTTCTAATGCATGAATCAGCAGCTACATGGATGGCTTTAGTCAAGAACACTTGAGGAAAACAATGGAGTTTGAATGTAAGGAATCAATGTTAAGATTTGGTATTTTGTGTTTATAGTTTCTTGGGTTCTTGGAATTTTTGCAGTGGTTCAAAGCTTTCTTTCTCAATTCTCTCGTCTTTCACAAATTCTTCTGGTCTCTTCTCAGTGGCCAATGGTGTTCTATTTATAGGCAAAGCTTTTGTAGTTTGGAGATGTCAAGTGGTGCCAGCATCAAATGCTAGATGCTGACTTACTCTTGAAGTAAGCTTAAACAAGTGGGGGTTCAATGCATTCAAGTTGGATGGTTAGGAACGCCTCAGCTGGATTTGGCAGCGTGAATTAAGGAAAAGTAGAAACAGCGTGTGGATTCAGCATACTTTTGCACAGAAGTTTGTCTTCCCAAGGCAGTAGGGGTACACGTGGGGAAAATCCCCTGGATAAAGACTCTGAGGTGGTTGTGAGAATTAAATGAGTTCCCATGTGAAACTCTGCACCCTTGCTTAACTCTGGATTGGAAGTTCTGCTTCAGCATAGCATCTCATCTTCTGATCCTCTTATCTTCTGACTTCAGCATATTCTGAAGGATCCTTCAGACTTTCCAGTAAGCTTGCAACGCGTTTTGTAATCTTCTTTGATTTACCTTGGCAAACTCTGACTGACCCTTTGTGAACACTGGCCCTAAAGTTCTGACCAAACTTTGTCTTGAGACTATCCAGAATTTGCTGAGTGTGAACACTGACCCAGAAGTTCTGAAATTATCATATTTCTTAAACACTTAGAAAATTCCTAAGTATTTAGAATTTGGCTTTTCCAAAGTAAAATTTGACTTTTGAAATATTTGATGAAACAAACTTCATATTCCAACATGTCTTGATGAAATATGATTTTTGAGATTTGATTTTGATCCAAAAGTCAAAGTTATACTTCTCAGTGTGCAAATGACCATTTTCCCCTTGTGAATGGTTTGCTTAGAAAAATTGATAATTCAAGGCCTGGAGACTTGATAAAGGCAAACTTGAGGATCCAGAGTGATTCCTTGAGAAATGAGAGGGAAAATTTTAGGGTGCAACAGCTGCCCCTGTTCAAACTTCTTGAACCTGAAGAGTTAGATTGGCGTATCCTCCATTCGTGACTTGAAGGTGAAAGATGATTGAACACTAGAGTGCCCAGAAATTTGCACTCAAAGATGGATGATGAATGGGCTTATAGATGCCATTTGGAGGAATGTTGGTAAACGTTGGAAGAAGTATTAGCACAAATCTCTTGTTGATTCATACTAAACTTGTTGTTTTACCCGTGAGAAAAGGGGTTAGAAAAATGCAGATGCTTGCATGATGTTCACCAGATGTGGTATCATGCTAAATGGTATGTACATGCTATGATGTATGAATGTGAAATGTGTGTTTTCGTCCGGGAAAATAAATCCATGACTGCTGCTGTGGAAATTCTGGGGATCGAATCCCTGATTGCCTGCTGGAAATGAAGAATATGCATATCTTCAAATTTTACGGAAGGGGTGCTTTCGCTGGGGAACATCACTCAGATATCAGTTGTTATCTGGTCGGATCCATGCTTCACAGTTGTTGAGGATGAAGTAATCGGTTGCTATCTGGTCGGATCCAGGTTTCACAGTGACTTAGTGGGAGAAGAGATGAATTAACTGTTATCTGGTCGGATCCAGGCTTTACAGAAAATTCCTTGAAATTGAATAGTCGTCTGGTCGGGTCCAGGTTTCACAATAACTTGCTGGGGATGCGGAAGTTAACTATTATCTGGTCGGATCCAGGCTTCACAGTAACTTGTTAGAGGAAAGAATGAATTAACTGTTATCTGGTCAGATCCAGGCTTTGTAGTAACTTGTCGGAGGAAAAGATGAATTAACTGTTATCTGGTCGGATCCAGGCTTTGCAGAAAACTCTTGGAAATTGAATAGTCATCTGGTCGGGTCCAGGCTTTATGGTCTTTTGGAAAGCTGTACTATTATCTGGTCGAATACAGGCTTCATTATGTCTTTATGAGAATCAGGGTTAATTGTTATCTGGTCGGGTCCAGGCTTTACAATATACTGTTTGAAAACTGTTTTCTGGTCGGGTCCAGACTTTGCAGATTTCTTTGATGAAGTTAATTGTTATCTGGTCGGGTCCAGGCTTCACAATAAACTGGTTGAAAACTGTTATCTGGTCGGGTCTAGGCTTTGCATATTTCTGAGGTTTGATGAGGTCAATTGTTATCTGGTCGAGTCCAGGCTTCAGAATAGACTGCTTGAAAATTGTTATCTGGTCGGGTCCAGGCTTTGCAGATTTCTTTGATGAAGTTAATTGTTATCTGGCCGGGTCCAGGCTTTATAATAAACTGCTTAGGGATTTAGTTGTTATCTGGTCGGTTTCCAGGTTTCACAATGAATCTCTGAGGATGATTTCTATCTGGTCGGATCCAGGCTTTGCAATGGCTTTATCGAAAGGATTGAAATGGGGATTGATATTTGGTAGGGTCCAGGTTTCTCAGTCCTTTGTTAGGGATAGAGAGGCAACTCTACTGGGGAAAAGTAGTTAAAACCTTGGTCGGATTGAGTTCAGGTTCTTCTATATATTTGAAGAGTTAGGCTATTATCTTGTCAGGTCTAGGTTTCATAGTGTTTGAGAAATAAGATCAATTGTCATCTAGTCGGGTCCAGGCTTCAGTAACTCAAGAAGTCAAACTGTTATCTGGTCGGGTCCAGGCTTCAGTAATAACGAAAATTATGTTAATATCTGGTCGGATCCAGGTTTCACAACATTTCTTGGAAATAATAAAGGCTTTGTTGAAGGCTTTACTGGGGATTAGGGGTTATGGCCCTGTGATTTGCTGTCATTTGAAAGGGAAATTCTAACTAGAGAGTATAAACTCAGTCGGGTAAGGCAGACTCAACTCGGGGAGGATATACTCAGTTGGGGATGATGGGCTCATCTGGGGATGATGGGTTCATCTGGGGAGGATAGACTCTGTTAGGAGAAAATAGCCTCGGTTGGAGAAGATGTACTCAGCTGGGGAAGATGGACTCAGCTTGGGGATAAAAACCTCGGTTGGGGAAGATATACTCAGCTGGGGAAGATGGGCTCAGCTAGGAAATTTGGACTCGCTGGGGAGTATATACTTAGCTGGGGAAGATATACTCAACTGGGAAATTCAGACTCGTTGGGGAGTATATACTCAACTGAGAAATTCGTGGTGTCTTGATTGTTATATGCTTGATAAATTTGCACTTGGCTGGGGAAATAAATCTGTTGGAGAAATAAACCCTGTTGAGGAGATGAATTTCCTTTAGGAAGAGATCCATTAGGCTTCAATTTCTTAGCTGGAGAAAGTTGCCAAGATATTGAGACTCTGGCCAGGGATTATCCTATGTGAAGAGATTTTTGTAGGCAACTCCGCTGGGGAAAGGTTGCATTGTTTCTGTCCCTATGGGGATAATGATGATGAGATAACTCTATGGGGCTACTTCATGTACATTAAAGGGATACTTACTACTGATGTGCGCTGATGCTCTGTTGTTGATACTGCTTCTTAGCAGGACACACGTGCCAAATAGTTTTAATTATGTTCATATGCATATGTTCATTCAATTTTAGTCATTGGACAAATTTGCATTCAAAACAAAGACAAAAAATTTTGCACTTCAAAGTGTATTTGTATTGATATTTTTCCCATGAATGGGCGTTTTTGTACACAGAGGCGGAGATCCTAGTAAGAGGAAATCGCCAAAAAGGAAAACAAAATTGAGAATGAAAACAAATAGCCATGTGAAATGATCTCATTGACTTCTAGCTTTATTATTGCCCCAATGTCTTTGAACGTCCCTTGCCGTTGATCGAAGCCGATTGGATTGATCATGGGCCATTTGAACTTGGACCTTGGTGATAGCATTGACCATGTTGATTTCACGGGACATAGTCGTACGCTTTTAATACTTAATTTTTTCCTGAACCGCCCTTTCAGGTTTTCGGTCCACCAGGATACCTTTTTTTCCCAAGTCGCCCTTTCGGGTTTTCAACTTGTCGGGTATACAATCTTTTACCTATATCCCTAATTTTTTGCCAAACCTTTTGGTTTGTCGGGATGCCCTTATTTTTCTTAGGCGTGTCAGCCTAACGGGCCTCTTATGCGTAGTATTTTTTGACTATGTCCGCGTTTATAGGATATGGGAAATATTCACCATCTATGGTGGTCAGTATCATGGCACCGCCAGAGAAAACTCTCTTGACAACAAACGACCCTTCGTAGGTGGGAGTCCATTTTCCTCTGGGGTCACCTTGTGGTAAAATGATGCGTTTTATCACCAGGTCACCAACTTGATATACTCGAGGCTTGACCTTTTTGTTGAAAGTTTTGATCATCCGTTTTTGATACGTCTGACCATGGGAAATAGCAGCTAATCGTTTTTCATCGATCAAGTTCAACTGATCCAATCTTGTTTGAATCCACTCGTCTTCGCCTAGGCCTGCCTCGATCATAATCCTCAGCGAGGGAATTTGAACTTCCACTGGCAAAACAGCTTCCATGCCATAGACTAGAGAGAAAGGAGTTGCCACAGTTGATGTTCTAGCTGAAGTACGGTAGCCATGTAGAGCAAATGGTAACATCTCATGCCAATCCTTATAGGTCACTACCATTTTCTGCATGATCTTCTTGATATTTTTGTTGGCTGCTTCGACTGCGCCATTCATTTTTGGTCTATACGGATAAGAATTGTGATGTTTGATCTTAAATTGAGTGCATAACTCCCTGATCATGGCATTGTTGAGGTTGGTCTCATTGTCGGTGATGATCCTTTCGGGGATACCATAACGACAAATGAGGTTGTGTCTGATGAATCTGGCTACCACATTCTTGGTGACTGAGGCAAATGAGGCGGCTTCGACCCATTTGGTAAAATAATCGATGGAGACAAGAATGAAGTGATGTCCGTTGGAAGCAGTAGGTTTGATTTCTCCGATCATGTCAATGCCCCACATCGCAAATGGCCATGGAGTGGTCATTAAATTTAGAGGGATTGGAGGTACATGGACCCTGTTAGCATAGATTTGGCATTTGTGACAAGTTCTTGAATGTTGATGGCAATCGGTCTCCATCGTTGACCAATAATAGCTAGCTCTTAAGATTTTCTTAGCCATCGTATGTCCACTTGAGTGAGTACCAAAAAGGCCATCGTGCATATCTTCCATAATTTCCTCTACCTCCCTCTTATCCACACATCGGAGTAGAGTTGAATTATGGTTGCATTTGTACAATATCCCGTTACTTAGGAAGAATTTGGCTGCAAATCTTCATAAGAACTTTCTGTCATTGATAGATGTCCCTTCTGGATACTCTTGTGCTTCAAGGTATCTCATTACCTCATGGTACCATGGCTTTTCCGCATCGGTGTCAAGCTCATAGCAATGTGAAGGTTCATCGAATCTTTCAATTGTAATCATAGGGGCTTCGTTATCCCATCTGACTTTGAACATTGAGGACATGGTTGCCAAAGCGTCAGACAACTAGTTTTCTTCCCTAGGGAAATGTTCAAAAGTGATTTCTTCGAAGTGAGGAATCAGGGATAGCACAAGTTCCTCGTAAGGGGTAAGATTAGGGTGTTTAGTGTCCCAATCTCCTTTTACTTGGCTGATCACCAAGGCGGAATCTCCAAACACATCCAAATGCTTGATCCTTAAGTCAATATCAACTTTTAGACCTAAGATGCATGCTTCATACTCAACAATATTATTTGTGCAATCGAAGCATAGTCGTGCAGTGAAAGGAGTGTGGCGAACTTCAGGAGATATGATCACAACACCATTTTCATTACCTAAGGCGTTGGAATCCCCATCGAATACCATAGTCCATCGGGATCCTTGTTCAGGTCCGTCATATGGTCTAGGTTTCGCACAGTCGGTTACCAACATAATATTCTCGTCAGGGAAGTCGAAGCTCATTGACTGATAATCATCCACAGCTTGATGGGCCAAATGATCTGCTAGTACACTTCCTTTGATGGATTTTTGATTTGTGTATTGAATGTCGTACTCAGTCAAGATCATTTGCCATCTGGCTATTCATCCGGAAAGGGTAGGTTTCTCGAAAATGTACTTAATCAGATCGATCTTAGAAATCAACAAAGTGGTATGAGTCAACATGTACTGCCTTAGCCAGTGAGCAGCCCACTCTAAAGCACAGAAAGTTTTCTCGACCAGTGAATATCTGGTTTCACAATCAGTAAACTTTTTGCTTAGGTAGTAAATTCCATGCTCTTTTCGGCCAGACTCGTCATGTTGGCCCAAAAGACACCCCATAGAATTCTCTAGTACTGTCAAGTACATGATCAAAGATCTTCCTTCAACTAGAGGCATGAAAATAAGAGGTTCTTGTAGGTATTATTTGATTTTTCCAAAAGCAATCTGGCATTCATCGTTCCATATGACTACCTGATCTTTCTTCAAGAGTTTGAAGAGTGTCTTACAAGTAGCAGTTAAGTGTGATATGAAATGGGAAATGTAATTGAGACGACCCAATAATCCTCTGACTTATTTTTCAGAATGAGGGACTAGCATTTCTTGGATGGCCTTTATCTTGGCAGGATCAACTTCAATGCCTCTATTGCTGACAACAAATCCTAGAAGCTTCCCAGAGTGTACTCCAAATGTGCACTTGTTAGGGTTTAACCTTAGCTTATACTTCTTTAGCCTATCGAATAGTTTGTGCAGGTGACCGAGATGTTCTTCTTCGGTTTGTGATTTGAAAATCATATCATCCACATATACCTCTATCTCATGATGAATCATGTCATGAAATAAAGCAACCATAGCCCTTTGATACGTTGCCCCTGTATTCTTTAACCCGAATGACATGACTTTGTAGCAGAAGGTACCCCATTGTGTAACGAAGGTAGTTTTTTCCATATCTTCAGGAGCCATCTTTATTTGATTATAGCCTGATAAGCCATCCATGAATGAGAAGACTTTATGTTAAGCGGTATTGTCGACTAAGACGTCAATGTGTGGTAGAGGGAAATCATCCTTGGGGCTTGCCCTATTCAGATCCCTATAATCTATGCACATGCGAACTTTCCCATATTTCTTTGGTACCGACACTATATTGGCCACCCATTGAGGATAAGATGTTACAGCTAGGAATCCTGCATCAAACTGTTTCATTACTTCGGCTTTGATCTTTTCTGACATGTCAGGCCTCATGCGACAAACTTTTTGTTTAACTGGAGGGCAGTCTTCCTTCATAGGCAGACGATGAACCACAATGTCGGTATCCAACCCATGCATATCTTCATACGACCAAGCAAATACTTCCATATAATCGTGCAACATCTGAACCAAACTGCTTTTAACACTGCTTTCCAAATTAGCGCCGATCCTGATTTCCTTCTTATCTGACTCAGTACCCAAGTTGATAACCTCAATCGACTCTTCATGTGGTTGAATAGCTTTTTCTTCCTGTAACAGAAGTCTGGCTAGTTCTCCTGGTATATCACAATCTTCCTCACCTTCTTCTTGGGCTTGGTTTATAGGATATTCAAAGTCATAGTCGACAATAATAGAGTTATCGGCAATAGGATCCAGAGTGGAGGTAGACCTGCAAGAGTGTGTGTGTGTGTATGCATGTAAGATACATGGCTATCTTTTGGAAATGTATTTGAAAGAAAATAAAGATAATGAACACAAATATTTGAATGCAAAAGAGTCCAATGTACTGAATGATCATATAATTATATGAACACAATATAAAACCCTTGACAAAAGGACCAAAGTGCCTCAGGCTAGGCGCATGGATTAAAAGTCATTATCAAGATATTACAGACAACGAGTTCTTGAATTGATTAAAAGCAAAAACAAATAGATTACTCCTCAATGAAGGAGATGGGCACAAATTCCTTTGTATGCCAATTGTTGAGCTTCCCTTCGGTTGTCGGGTAGATCCAATCTTTAAAAGCACACTCGTCATCGGAGTCTTCTACAACATTCACTTCATGATTTTTGAGGTGGAGAGGCGACTTTCCAGTATGAGCACCTCTAATTTCTTTCTGAGCTTTGGAGGTAAAACCTAACCCAAACTTGTGTGCCTTGAACGAGATATCGAGGAGTTGGCCCCACATCTCATTGTTTCCTTCTTCTACCATAGCACGGGCATCCTTAAGAGAAACCATCTTGGGGATAAGTTTATTAGCTCTTGGAGTGTTGGAGGAGATTTTGGTGGTTGCCACAACTTCAAACGCCTGGAAAGGAGTTTCTATGAATTATCCATCCATTTCTACGTACTTTAAAGAATTGAGATGGCTTACCATAAATTCTTCTTTACCCCAAACAGTGACAACCTTCCCTTGAAATGGATATTTTAACTTCTGGTGGAGAGTAGAAGTGACCGCACCTGCCCCATGGATCCACGGGCGTCCAAGCAAGAATACGCAGGCTGTATGTCCATTATGTAGAATATGGAGTTGAAAAATCTGTGAACCAACCTTAATTGGGAGATCCACCTCTCCATGAACCATCCTTTTCGACCCATCAAATTCCCTCACAAAAATATCACTTGGCTTCAAAACCAAACCTTCACAGTCTAGCCGATCTAAAGCGCCTTTAGGTAACACGTTTAAAGATGAGCCTGTGTCCACCAAAACATGTGCCGGAGTGGTCCCCTTACATTCAACAGAAACATGCAAGGCTTTATTGTGATTCTTTCCCATGGGAGTTAAATCTGCATCAGAGAACCCTAAACCATTGTCAGCTGCCAGACTTGCTACGCAGTTCTCAAATTGGTCGGTCGTGGTTTCCTGAGGCACATGAGCCTTTTTCAAGAACTTAATTGAAGTTTGTGCATGGGAGTCGGAACATAGTAATAAGGACAACATTGATATTTTAGAAGGGGTTTGCCCCAACTGCTCTACTATTTTGAAGTCGCTTTTCTTGATGATCTTCAGAATCTCCTCCATCTCTTGAATGGATGGTTCTTCCATAACAGACTTTTTAGCAGGTGTCTCTTCCCTAGCAGGCTCACTTTCTTTCTCTTTCCCTCTAGTATTCTCATCAGAATTGTCATTGGTTGTGTGGACTGGAACTGTGGTAGTGGTTGGTGGTGAGATAACAGGGGAAAAGACCCTTCATGTTCTTGTAACTTTACTAGAACCAGTAATATTAGTAACACCAGCTTCATTATTATCAATCCAAGAATCTTATTTTACCCCATGGTAATAAACCTCGACATCGTAATTCCATGGTACCGCTTTATCAGAGGTGTATGGAACAGGTCCGACAGCAGTGATTATGAGAGGAGCAATGATTGGTTCATTCAAAATCCTGATAGGACCTTTTGTTGAGATCCTAAGAGGTTTGTTTGAAATTGTTATGATGGCCAAATCTTCAGCTTTGTCGATTGAATTCTCGATGGTGGGAATATTTTCGAATAGGATTTCGCGGCCATCCATTAGGCGTTGTATACCTTTCTTCAGTTCCTCACACCCATTGGGTTGTCTCATACAGCACACACAGTCTTTTTCACAGCCAGGGAAAATCCCAGCTTTCAACAGATTGCTCTTGATTACATTCCACGGAGTAGTTAATTCTTCAACAGAGGCAATGAAAATTGTGTCTTCGACAACATTAACACCTTTGTCGTGCTTCAACATTGGAGCGGTAATTACATTTGGCGTCGGAGGAGGATCAAATTAAATAGTATTGTTGTCAATTAAATCCTAGATTTTGTTCTTCAAAGCCCAACACTGATCAGTCTCATGCCCGGGGCTGTTCGAATGGTAAGTGCACTTTGCATTTGGATTATATCTTTGCGACGAGGTGTCAGGGTTGGCAGGAGGATCCCGCAATGTCACTAAATTAGCCCTGAGAAGATGTTGAAGGGCTTGAGATAATGACATGCTTAACCTTGTAAACTGTCTTCTTAGAGCTTCAACATGTTGATGATTTGCAGATGGTCTTTGAGCAGCGGTCGGATTGGAGATTCGGACAACATTGACAGACGAATGATTATTCATTTTGGTATGAGACTTTTCTCCATACACATCATTAACTTCTTTTTTCGTGGCAAAAGGTTTCATGACAGGATTTGAAGTGGAAGTAGATGCCACATAGATCTTTCCACTTTTAATGCCACTTTCGACTCTTTCACTGGTTAGAATTAATTCAGTGAAACCAGAGCAAGAGCAGTCAACCAATAGATTAAAGAAAGGACTAGATAATGTGTTCATGAACATGTCAATGTGTTCCCTATCAGTCAAGGGAGGTTGGACCCTACTAGCAAGGTCTCTCCACTTCTGCGCATATTCCTTAAATCCCTCATTCTTCCCCATGGTCATACCTTGCAATTGAACCCTTGTCGGTGCCAAGTCGGCATTGTACTGATATTGATGGTAGAAGGCAGTAGCTACACCCTCCCAAGTATTGATGCAGGAGCCATCCAACTGATAAAACCCTTCAAGTTATGTTCCAGCCAGACTCTCTTGGAAAAAGTGAATCCAGAGTTTTTTATCAGCAGTGTGTGGTTGTATCTTGCGCACATAGGACTTCAAATGGAGCTTTGGGCAAGAAACCCCATCGTATTTTGAAAAGATTGGTATTTTGAACTTGTGGGGAATGACTACTCCAGAGATTAAACCCAAATCATCAAAATTTAAACCGGGAATGGCTTGGATTTCAACCGCTTCCAACTTGTCTTCTAGCTGCTTGTATTTGATGTCTGCGGGTGGATATTGTTCATTGAAATAATCATCATCAGATTCTTGGTCATTGATACAGTCGGCCTGAGTACTCTTGCCCTCACCAATTTGGTTCTCATCCTCTTCGGATGAATCTTCCTCTATTGTAATTTCACGGATTGTCTCTTTGAACCTTTTACCCATGTAAAGTGGAGCTTTCTTTTTGGCTTCTTCTTAGCGGCCAACAAGGCCATCATATCCTGCTGCCCCTTGGTCAGGGCGAGTAAAGCTTCTTGAAATTGAGAATTCTGGGCCTGAAGTTCCGTCACAGTTTTCTCTAGATCCATCTTGCTGAAATAAACAATAGAGAGATAAGGGAACCTGTTATGCGGAAGCCTATTATGTCATGATACATGAATACGCAATATGCAAATGATTTCAAGGATTTAAAGAATTTAATTTTGTATAGACAAAGAGTGAACAAATTTTAACTTGCATTAAAGATTTCTTATTTGAATACAAACATGCCTCTTGGGCTTACAACAATAGAAATATACATAAAGTAAACTCCTAAGACAGAAAAGTTATGCGCATCCTCTTTTGTGAAATGTAGGTGTTTAAGCTCCTTTCTTCATGAAGGTCCCTTGTAAGCTCTAATATCTTCCTCTCACTCTCATAGAACTTAGCTTCAAAGGTGTCTCTCTCTCCTTTTAACTAAATCCAAGCGTTTTGCAAATCTTCAAGAGTAGTAGGCATATCAGGATAGAAGATAGTACGTGGAACGTCTCTCTCAACTACTGGCTCTATGATAACAGGTAAGACGGCTTCATAAGGCATCTTAATACTTTGAGCGCGAGCCCTCACCCATTTAAGATAAGGTTCCAAAGGAATGGAATTCTTACTCCCCAACGTCTTGCTATCAACCTTGTTAACCATACCCTAAGCTCGTATAAATCTTTGATGGTAACCTTGAGTATCGCTTGCATAGTCAAATGCGATTCCTTGGATGAGTACGAGGTCCATCTCTCCTAGCGTATCCAAATTGTCGCAAATCTAAACAAGGGTTGTAAGTAATGACTCCCCTAATTCCAAGTAGAGGGACATTAGGGAATTCCCCACAGCGGTCAATGATGGTAATGTCTTTCGAAGAGCGATAATACCAACGGATATCAGCATGTGAAAGTGACATCAATCTTTTAGACCACCTCATACCTTGTTCGTTCTTCACCACGGATTGAGGTAGGTGCGAAATAAACCACCTAGCCAAAAGGGGAGTGCAACACATCAAAGTGCCCCTTTTCTTCAAAGTGCGGGAGTAAAGAGAATGCGAGATGTCTCCAAGCAATGTAGGCATCGGATTACGAGATATGGAAACTTTGATCGCATTTACATCTATAAATTGGTCAGGATTTGGAAATAGTACCAACCCATAGATGAGAATAGCCAAAATTTCCTCGAAGGTTTGTAGATCCAAAGTATTCCAACACTCTTGAGCCTTCTCCAACAAAAACTTTGCTAGGAACCCTTTGACACCACTCCTTGTTACCCAATTTGCTACTTTGTCAGATGGTTGTAAATGTAGAGCTCGAGCAATTTCCTCATGTTTAAGGTCTCTTTCATTACTATTGAAAGGTAACTGATTGAGAATAGGGGTCCCCATGAGTTGAGAAAAATCTTCTAAAGTGGGCACAAGTTGGTAATCGGGAAAAGTGAAGCAATGATGCAAAGGGTAAACGAATTGGACAAGCATCTTTACCATATCTTCTTCAATACTTGAGGTAACAAGACTAAGGAGTCGACCATGTCTTTTGGTGAATGGAGAATCCTCAGGGACCCTTGATACTAAATCCTTGAGTTGTGGAGGTATCCTCACGAGGCTGACTTGGATAGTGCTCCTACGAGGGGAAGCCATGTCCTACAAAACAGAACAAAGATAAATCCAAAAATCCTTGAAATGGTTAGTGATTTTTATGATGCTTATGATGTTTATGATGTTATGTACAAGTGTATATACAAAGGAAACAAATCCTTAGGTTTAGGCTTGTAAGGAGTTTCATAGGTAAGTACCCTCTTAAAGTTTAGTTAGCTTAACCTGTCCTAGTGAATAGTAACCGGGTTCTAAGGGATCTCAATATCACTGATCTTTCCCCCAAGTTTCATTCAATAAGAGATTGACTCGCAACCAAACAAAACTCAAGAGTCAAATCTCAATGAGTGTAGTATCGGGTATCTACCAACTTCAGACTGCACCAAAGCCGGTTATCTCACTACGTCCTAATGGCTAAGTTGGTCAAGTAAGGTTCTAAGGTCAGTTGATGCTTCACGACACCACGTGGCGGCCCCGTACTCTCCTTGACTAACTCAAGGGTTACCGGTACCAACCAAAGTTCCACATCAACGTAGCTACTGCTTCAACCGTGTTGATATACCCCTCACAGTTCCCTCACAGTTTATTGTTACTTACCTAAAAAGGTGTCCCTAAATCTGGGTGTAGGATTTAAAACAAACCCAAACCAGGAACCAAAATGTAAAGAAAACAAATCAAGTAATTTAAGCAAGTAAATGTGATCTAACCCTAAGGTAACCCAACTTTTAAAACAACTTCCCCAACAGAGTTGCCAGTTCTGTGATACGGTGGGAGAACTGACTTGAGGTTTTGCGTTTTATCGCAAATGTTGGCAAGAGTCGCCACTGACTTTTCTTTTATCCAAAAGGAAAGGTGAAAAAAGCACAGGAAAGACCTTTAGAGATGTTTTCTTGAGTTCGGGGGGTAGATTATGAAAAGGGAAGGTATTAGCACCCTTTCCATCCATGGTTTTCCATGGGCTCTTAGTTACTTGCTAGATCACTTGCTTTTGTTTGAAAATGTGCTTTGTGTGGTTCTTTGAAAGTATTTTGAAAAGGTGCCATCGCTTAGGAAAACTTTGCAATGATTCCCGTTCGTAAGAATGTATACAAAGTGTTGAGCTTTTAAAAATATTTCAAGGTTTTGGAAAATGTTTTGAAGTTGTTTTGAAAGTGCATGCGATTGTTTTTGAAAATAGCAAGGATGTTTATTTTGAAATTGAGCAAGTAACTAAAAGTAATCTACCTACTCAAAAGGTCTTAGATATGCTTTTCCTCCTCCTTTAGATGTTGCTACCTTACCATTGATTTGGCAAGAAGCCCCATCGTTGGATGTGAAGGGACGAGCGTTGGGTCATCGTATGACCATGATAGTAATGTTGTGAAATGACTTAGCACATTTTCTTTAGGGACTAAGATCATTTTTGAAAGGCAACTTTGATAGCGTCATCGAGGGACTATGATCTTGTATTTTTCGATTTGTTTATGCTAAGACATCCCACATGCATAAAATGGCCATTTTTGTAAGGCAACAAGTGGAATTACCCTAATGGTGTAAGTGTGCGAGTGTGTTTGGTTGCATGCATAATTTATCTTGATTAGGGTGATCTATTTGTCAATTTTCATATCTTGTCATACACCCCTAATTATTAGCATATATTGAAAGCAATAATAGTACGAAAATGTAAAGTCCTACGCTATTACAATATTTAAGGGGATGGGGTACATATTTATGAATGGGGGTTGCAAGTTAAAATTCTAGGTTACTATTACAACCATATTGAAATAGATAAGAATGTACAGGAAATGTAAAATGCTTAAAAAGAAGTAAGTTTTGTTTAAGAAAATATTTTGTCTTTTTATGTTAAAATAAAATATAATATGCAAAATATAAAATATTTTTGGTATTTTTTTATTAACAATAAAAAATAATATAATGGCAAAATAATAAAAGAGAAAGAAAACCAAAATCAGCGCAAATGCATGAGAGTAGAAGAGGTCAGAAGTTTTGACTCTGACTTGCTGCACAAACAGAAACATGTTAGCAAAAATATGGAAGTTCAGAAGTTCTGGATCTTCTGAGAACTTCAGAAGTTTTCAGAAGTTCTGACGCAACTGTAAGAACTTTTCCTCTTTCCATGTCAGTCAGAACATTTGCAGCTTAGACATTTACAGAATAGAAGTTGCATGTATAACAGTTATGACAAATTTCATGAAATATCAGAAGCACAAATCAAAAGCAACATGTATTTGCTAATTCTAATTCTGAGTCCTAATTTCTTTATGAAACTCTGAACTGTGATTTCTTTTACTTAGGCAAGAACATACAGGAATTTTCAGAATATGTACATCATCAGGATCAAAATATCTATATTGTGCTGAATATGCAAAATCTAACAATGCTTAATCGGTTATGATGGGGGTCAACCGAAAACTTACCTTGCAGCTAGAAAGGATTCTGTGAACTGGAAATTAGTCTTGAATTCTGGTGATGTTCTGAGCAACTTCTTCACGTACTCAGCAGGTTGGAAGTTTACAACTTCTGGGACAACCAAGAGGTAATATTCTGACTCCTTTGAAGTGAAAATAAGTGGAGAGTGTATGGAAATAGGAATATAGAAGTTAAGGTAGCTTCTAATGCATGAATCAGCAGCTACGTGGATGGCTTTAGTCAAGAACACTTGAGGAAAACAATGGAGTTTGAATGTAAGGAATCAATGTTAAGATTTGGTATTTTGTGTTTATAGTTTCCTGGGTTCTTGTAATTTTTGCAGTGGTTCAAAGCTTTCTTTCTCAATTCTCTCGTCTTTCACAAATTTTTCTGGTCTCTTCTCAGTGGCCAATGGTGTTTTATTTATAGGCAAAGCTTTTGTAGTTTGGAGATGTCAAGTGGTGCAAGCATCATATGCTAGATGCTGACTTACTCTTGAAGTAAGCTTAAACAAGTGAGGATTCAATGCATTCAAGTTGGATGGTTAGCAACCCCTCAGCTGGATTTGGCAGCGTGAATTAAGGAAAAGTAGAAACAGCGCGTGGGTCCAGCATACTTTTGCACAGAAGTTTGTCTTCCCAAGGCAATAGGGGTACACATGGGGAAAATCCCTTGGATAAAGACTCAGAGGCGGTTGTGAGCATTAAATGAGTTCCCATGTGAAACTCTGCACCCTTGCTTGACTATGGATTGGAAGTTCTGCTTCAGCGTAGCATCTCATCTTCTGATCCTCTTATCTTCTGACTTCAGCATGTTCTGAAGGATCCTTTAGACTTTCCAGTAAGCTTGCAACGCGTTTTGTAATCTTCTTTGATTTACCTTGGCAAACTCTGACTGAACCTTTGTGAACAATGGCCCAGAAGTTTTGACCAAACTTTGTCTTGAGACTATCCAGAATTTGCTGAGTGTGAACATTGACCCAAAAGTTCTGAAATTATCATATTTCTTAAACACTTAGAAAATTCCTAAGTATTTAGAATTTGGCATTTCCAAAGTAAAATTTGAATTTTGAAATTCTTGATGAAACAAACTTCATATTCCAACATGTCTTGATGAAATATGATTTTTGAGATTTGATTTTGATCCAAAAGTCAAAGTTAGACTTCTTAGTGTGCAAATTACCATTTTGCCCTTGTGAATGGTTTGCTTAGAAAAATTGATAATTCAAGGTCTGGAAACTTGATGAAGGCAAACTTGAGGATCCAGGGTGATTCCTTGAGAAATGAGAGGGAAAATTTTGGGGTGCAACAACCCCCTTCATAATAAGGCCCAAGAGTACATCAATTGAAACAAGAGAATTTTTATAATTTTAGAAACATAGTAATAATATTGAAATACAAATAAAATGAACATTGAAATCAACTAAGAAAATTCGGGGTATGAAAGCTGCCCCTATTTAATTATCCTTTGATTGAGGAGTGCGAGAATACGCTGGCCTCGCACATTCGAATCAGAGGTTTATTAAATAATAGAATACCCCAAAATTTGACCAAGAATTTATAAGGATACATTGTATAATGTTCCCCAAGTACTGAGAAAATAGGCATAGATGATGATGTATCATCTTTCCAGAATTTGAACAAAAAGTTTTGATTCGACTTAGACACGACGATGCGGATAACTCATCAGTACCTAAAAGAGATGTAGATTTTGCACGTATTTACCGTAACCTATGAGGTAAATAACACCAGTTTAGAAATTGACTTACTAATGCTTCAATACTAACATAGTAAGCTTATAAAGTAGATTTTGTCTATTCACCACAACCTAGGGGATGAATAAAATAGAGCTTTATAATACATTATTGCATGGAGACTAACACAATGAATTATATCACATATTTCGTTGTGTTTACTACAACCTAAAGAGTAAATAATACAAGGATGAACATGTGCATTTATCACGACCTAGAGGATAAATGACGCAGGGATATGCTTATGTATTCATCATGACCTAGAGGATGAATAGTGTAACCCTGAAAATTCACATACCTATCATAACCTAGGGGATAGATAATTGAAGAGTTTGTGTATTTATCACGAACTAGAGGATAAACGACACGAGAGTAGTTTTACGTACTTATCATGACCTAGAGGATAAATAACGTAATCCTGAAAATTCGTATACCTATCACAACCTAGAGGGTAGATACTTGAAGAGTGTTTTGGTAATCGAATTTAGATAACTAGACCAAAGATAAGATCGGAGATTACCGGTTATGTCTGTTCTCAACCAAGGTATCCGTTTGTTTTGTGGACTAGATAATCCAATGATGGCCCCCAAGAAAGTTCGTAGTTTAACCAAAAATGTGTTCAGAAAATGCCATGCATAATGCCCTAAGCTGATATGGAACCCAAATGTATATGCACTGAGTATTTTGTATGTGCCCCAAATGTTTTTTTATGCACCAAATATTTTTTTGTAAATATTTTAATATTTTTTCCTTTTAAACCATTGGTTTTGTGTCACCAACTCTCCAACATTGTATGTTGCATTGTCGTGGTATTTTGAGTTGATTTAAATAAGATGAATAAGTGTCAGCAAGATTTTGATATTTGTTTCACAGGTGTAGGCGTGGACGTAGTTGCGGACACAGGCGTGGATATGGCTATGATTACAGGCGTGGACATAGTCGTGGATTTTCTTTTGATGTTTTGCTAACCAAAATGCTTTTTGTTGTTTTATCCAATGCTTTTATTCATTTGTCAAATCCCCAAAATGATTCCAACGCAGTATTCACAAGAAATAATCGTAGTATTTTGCAAACAAGTCCAAAAAGGAGAGAAAAAACATAATTGAAAAATTAAAAAAGTAAGTATTATATTGATAAAAATGCCTTTGAATAGGTGAGAGTACAATATGAAATTCCTTGAAAGAGGTAATTACGGAATGTTTAACAAAAATTGAAAATGTCAATGAAAATGATAATTGTTACTGATGTTTCTCCAATGTCTTTTTGATAGCTCCAATTTCCTTTGCTTCTGATTAGAATGATTTGGATTAATCCCTTTCCTTCATAGTCGTGGTTGTGGTTCTTAGGTTGCAGTCTTTTTGTTCATTTTTTGAATAAGATCCCTAACTTTTTTCTGGACCGCCCTTTTCGAGTTTTCAATCCACCGGGATAATAATTTTTTTGTGTATGTCCCTAATTTTTGCCTGGATCGCCCTTTAGGGTTTTCAATCCATTGGGACGCTCCTTTTTTCCTAAGTCGCTCATTTAGGGTTCTAACTTAACAAGCTTTTTATACATAGTATTTTTTATTGCATCGGAGTTTATCGGATGTGGCAGTTCCTCCATATCCATTGTCGGGAGGATAAGACCACCACCCGGGAATGCTGTTTTACCACATACGAATCTTCGTGGTTGGGTGTCCATTTTCCACATGAATCAAGGCGAGGTAGTAGAATCTTTTTGAGTACCAAATCTCCTTCTTTGAACACTCGAGGATGAACCTTCTTTTCAAATGCTTTCTTCATCCGCTTTTGGTACAACTGACTGTGGCACAAAGCTGTCAAGCGTTTTTCTTCAATGAGGTTAAGCTGATTAAATCGCGTCTGAACCCACTCTGATTCTTCAAGCTTTATTTTCATTAGAAATCGTAGTGATGGAATTTCTACTTCAACAGGGAGTACTGCCTCCATTCCATATACGAGATAGAAAGGAGTTGCACATGTTGACGTACGCACGGAAGTACGATATCCGTGTAGAGCGTAGGGGAGCATTTCATGCCAATCTTTGTATGTTTTCACCATTTTCTGAATGATTTTCTTGATGTTCTTATTGGCATCTTCAACGGCCCCGTTCATCTTGGGTCTATATGGTGAGGAATTTTGATGCTCGATTTTGAAGTCATCGCATAACTCCTTCATTATTTTGTTGTTCAAATTGGACCTGTTGTTTGTAATGATTCTTCTAGGAACCCCATATCTTCATATAAGATTCTACTTGATGAACCGAGTAACCACTTGTCTTGTCACATTTGCGTAAGACGCAACTTCCACCCATTTGCTAAAGTAATCGATGGCAACTTGTATGAGTCGATTTCTGTTAGAGTATTTCAGTTTGATAATTCATATCATATCAATTCCCCACATTGAAAATGGACAAGGAGAACTTAGGAAATTCAAAGGAGTCGGTGGCACATGCATTTTGTCGATATTGATTTGGTATTTGTGACATGTCTTTGTATAATGGTAGAAATCGGCTTCCATTGTCAACCAATAATAACCTGCTCGCAAGATCTTTCTAGCCATGGCATGTCCATTTGTATAAGTTCCAAAATTTCCTTCATGGATTTCTCTCATAAGTGTATCCTGCTTCATATTTCTCCACGCTCCTGAGTAATAACATATCGTAGTTTCTTTCGTATAATACATCACCATTCAGAAAGAACTTTGAAGCTAGCTTCCATATAGTTCGCTTGTCAATTAGAGAGGAATTTTATGGATATTCTTATTTCTCGATGTTGTACCCCAAAATTTGCCCTCTCAATTCTCAAGGCTTGTCTCACAAAGATTCTCAGGATTCAAGCTTGCACAAGTGCATTGGGATTCTCCAATACCAAAATTAAATGGAAACTGTCAAAAAGGGAGAAAACAAATAAAAATAACATTCTGACAAATTTGGAGAAAAATAGGCCTCCTTCGATTCAGCCCCCTTTGATTGGACTTTGCACCTCCTTTGATTGCTCAAAATTTGCTGCCAGCGTGCCTCTTTCGTCTGGGCATGTGACTTCTTGTTGCAGGCTTCGTTTGTGTCTTCCACTGCCTGCATGTTTGCTTTGAATCCCAAGTTTGCTGGCTAAAATTTCCCCCTGCAAGGAAAACCCTTCTATTCACCAAGCATGTTGCTTGCATGCTTGCTTTGAAAACCAAAGTTTTTTGTTTGATACCAGAAAAATCCGCACGATGAATATCCAGTGAACAAAAACCCTCTCAGTGAACAAATTCACTTCAAGTGGGATGACACTTCCAATGACAAGTCTCCTATAAACAAGGGGGCGTGACATGTCACTATCCAGCACACCTGGGGCAGTCCAGTCAAGATTCCAAGAAATCTCTCAAAAAGTGATGAATAACCAGGGGCGGGTCTCCATTTAAATCACTTGGGCGTTGAACGCAAATCCCAACAAAGGGTTGCGTATAATCAATTAGTTCTTGGCAGTACCACAAACACTTGCTACTAGGGGCAGTGACAAATCTCCCCAAAATCCTTCTCATAGGATAACTCCCAGCCAGAGTTTAATCTCTGAAAACCTTTTCCCCAGCTGAGTCAACCTCAAGAATCCTCGAGGATTTTCCCCATTGAAGTCGCCACCTCTCCAATAGACTGGAAACAAGGTTTATTTCCCCAACAAACGGCAGGATTCCCCAGCTTGAGTTTGCCTCTCCGATTACTACAAATCAGGGGACCATAACTCCTCTTTCCCGGTAGACTACTCTACAATCCCCAGCAAGTTACTATGAAACCTGGACCCGATCAGACATCAGTTCAACTTTGACTCCCTAGTAGAGCAACGGACAACCATGGCTCCTAAACTATTTTCCCCAAACAGGAATCAATACTCTCCATAGAGTTTTTGAGATTCCCCAGAGGAATTCTCCTCAAATAACAAAACAGGAATCCCCGGTGGAAACACTCTAAGAAAAGTTTGAAGACACACCTACTCTTCAACAACAATCTGGGATTTAATAACTCCCCAACATTTATCAAGGATTTATTTTCCCAGACAAAGATACATTCAAATGACATTTCACCCTTCATGCATCATATTTACATACATAACAAATGCATACAACATAATCTCATTTTTAAGAACATCATTACATAATGCATCTCATCCACCATGACATTGCATACAACTTTGCCTTTACCTTTTAAGGAAAAGGTTAACAGATTCATTCATCATCTTTTTGGAGTAGCAATCATCTCAGATTCCTTCATCATCCTGCTGAGGTAGTAATCGTCCAAGATTCCTTCATCATATTTTTGGAGTAGCAAACGTCTCATATTCCTTCATCATCCTGCTGAGGTAGTAATCGTCTAAGATTCCTTCATCATCTTTTTGGAGTAGTAATCGTCCAAGATTCCTTCATCATCTTGCTGAGGTAGTAATCGTCCAAGATTCCTTCATCATCTTTTTGGAGTAGCAATCGTCTCAGATTCCTTCATCGTCCTGCTGAGGTAGTAATCGTCCAAGATTCCTTCATCATCTTTTTGGACTAGTAATCGTCCAAGATTCCTTCACCATCTTTTTGGATTAGTAATCGTCCAAGATTCCTTCATCATCTTTTTGGAGTAGTAATCCTCCAAGATTCCTTCATCATCCTGCTGAGGTAGTAATCGTCCAAGATTCCTTCATAATCTTTTTGGAGTAGCAATCGTCTCAAATTCCTTCATCGTCTTGCTGAGGTACTAATCGTCCATGATTCCTTCATCATCTTTTTGGAGTAGTAATCGGCCAAATTCCTTCATCATCCTACTGAGGTAGTAATCGTCCAAGATTCCTTCATCATCTTTTTAGAGTAGTAATCGTCCAAGATTCCTTCATCATCCCGCTGAGGTAGTAATCGTCCAATATTCCTTCATCATCTTTTTGGAGAGCAATCGTCTCAGATTCCTTTATCGTCATGCTGAGGTAGTAATCATCCAAGATTCATTCATCATCTTTTTGGAGTAGTAATAGTCCTAGATTCCTTTATCATCCTGCTGAGGTAGTAATCGTCCAAGATTCCTTCATCATATTTTTGGAGTAATAATCTTCCAAGATTCCTTCATCGTCTTTTTGGAGTAGCAATCGTCTTAGATTCCTTCATCGTCCTGCAGAGGTAGTAATCATCCAAGATTCCTTCATCATCCTGTTGAGGTAGTGATCGTCCAAGATTCCTTCATCATCTTTTTAGGGTAGAAATCGTCTCAGATTCCTTCATCGTCCCGCTGAGGTAGTAATCGTCCAAGATTCCTTCATCATCCTGCTGAGGTAGTGATCGTCCAAGATTCCTTCATCATCTTTTTAGGGTAGAAATCGTCTCAGATTCCTTCATCGTTCTGCTGAGGTAGTAATCGTCAAGATTCCTTCATCATCCTGCTGAGGTAGTAGTATTCCTAGATTTCTTCATCATATTTTTGGAGTAGCAATCGTCTCAGATTCCTTCATCGTCTTGCTGAGGTAGTAATCATCCAAGATTCCTTCATCATGTTGCTTAGGTAGTAATCATCCAAGATTCCTTCATCATCCTGCTGAGGTAGCAATCGTCTAAGATTCCTTCATCATATTTCTAAGGTAGTAATCGTCCAAGATTCCTTCATCACATATCATTATCAAAAACAAGACATTCATCTGTGAGCAAATTGATTTTAGATCAATCCCCGAAACAAGGCAGGTTTCTTATCTACATGACAAACACTTCCTTCAAGATCTCTGCTGGTTCAGTTTAAATCTCTTAATGGTTTATCCTGATTCTTGCCGGTAGACATTTCCTCTGGTTCAGATAAATTGCTCCACAGATTTATTCTGATTTCTTCTCCATTTTAAGTCAAAATTTAGACTTAGTCTAATTTCTATCAGCAATCACCTTTGGATGGCATCTATAAGCCCATCTCCAAAAACTATCCATCATTTCTCCAAATGGCATCTTTAAGCCCACAACGTCAACGTCATCAAGTGCAAATTTCTGGGCACTCTAGTGTTAATCATCTTCCACCTTAAAGTCACGAATGGCAGATTCGCCAATCTAACTCTTCAGGTGTAAGAAGATTGAACAAGGGAAGTTGTTGTACCCCAAAATTTGCCCTCTCGATTCTCAAGGCTTGTCTCACAAAGATTCTCAGGATTCAAGCTTGCACAAGTGCATTGGGATTCTCTAGTACCAAAATTAAAAGGAAACTGTCATAAAGGGAGAAAACAGATAAAAATAACATTTTGACAAATTTGGAGAAAAATAGGCCTCCTTCAATTCAACCCCCTTCGATTGGACTTTGCACCTCCTTTGATTGCTCAAATTTTGCTGCCAACGTGCCTCTTTCGTCTGGGCGTGTGACTTCTTGTTGTAGGCTTCGTTTGTGTCTTCCATTTCCTGCATGTTTTCTTTGAATCCCAAGTTCGTTGGCCACAAGTGCCCCCTGCAAGGCAAACCCTTCGATTCACCAAGCATGTTGCCTGCATGCTTGCTTTGAAAACCAAAGTTTGTTGGCCACAAGTGCAACCTGCAGGGAAAACCTTTCGATTCACCAAGCATGTTTCCTGCATGCTTGCTTTGAAAACCAAATGTTGCTGCAACAAGTGCCCCATGCAGCGCAAGCCCTTCGATTGGACAAGTATGCTTCCTGCATGCTTGCAATCGAAGGCCATGACATGCTGGCCACACGTGCCCCCTGGAAAGAAAGCATTTCATTTGGACAAAAGTACAGGCATACAAAGCTTCACTTGGTTTAGTTTACACAAGTTTGTGATACATTGCCTAAGGGTTTGAAGGATAATACCCTTCTTAGATAAATTGGCAAAGGACTGTGTACCCTTTTTTTATAAGAAGTATTTTAGTCACAAAATCATCTTTCAACCTGATTTTGGTCTGAACACAAGTAAGGCAAGAAGCATAAGTCACATCTTCTGCACCCCAACTGCCAAGAGGCCCCCCACGTGTACTTTCACGTTACATTATTTTATCATTTCTTTGCAAGGCTGGCTTTGGACAACATGTTCATTCTTTCTCTATAAATAGAGGAATTCTTTACAAAGGCTAGAGAGGATTTTTTGACTAGAGGAACAAAACCTCCAAAATATTCTCTAACATAACAAAATCTCTCAAGTCCTTAAGAACTTATGAAGAACAAACCCAGAATCCCATTGTCACCTCTTTCAATTCTGAAGAACAAGCACTCTTTAGTATTCCTTCGAATCCAGTTTGAAAAGAAACATAAGACTTGTTTCTTTCCTTCCTTCAAATTTAGCATTCCAAGCACAGCTGTTGCCCCCTTCTTTCGAATCCAGCACCATGGGCCTCCACTCAAGGTCCCACACCCATTCAAGGCCTGAAGTAGGTTAAGTCACTCTTACCTTTGAACTTTCCGTTTCATGGCATAATATAACTTTCCCCTTCGTTTAGCACATGTATATAACTTTTGTTTGTTGTTGTTCTTTTTCATTTTCACCCCTTAAAATTATTTTTTCTTTTCTAACCCTTTTAGTTTTGCTTCTTGTTTTTTTATTAAACATGCTTTAAAGACTAACTTGGCCATAAGGCAGTGTTAGCATGGCCTTAGGCCATGTTGCTATTTATAAACTCAAGTGAAGGAGACAGGGGAAGAAAGACATGAAACAAAGCCTTGGGCTTCAATGCTAACTTCCAGGCCCAGCCAGAATGCATGCTCATGTTGACTAACAAGGCAGAATTATAAGGCATGCCCAGCTGCTGACAAGCCCAATCGAAGGCCACATCCTGCTGCATGCCAAAGCCCAATCGAAGGCCATGACTTGCTAGTTTCTTCCTCCCAATCGAAGGGGGCCAACAGAACCAGATTCGAAGGACACTCCTCCACCCAATCGAAGGAGCTCTTTTTTCTCCTTTTTATCTTATTTTTGCCTTTATATTTCTATGCACTTCTATATGGTTGTAATAGTGTAGGATTTTATCTTTCTTCATTTTATTACTTTTGTATGCTTGCTAGTAAAATAGGACATGTATGGCAAGATAAAAATAATAAGTAGACAACCCATAATCAAAGACTAAATGTATGCAAATCAAACACACTATTCACACATGCACCCCTAGGGTAGTTCCACTTGTTGCCTCGAAAAATAGTCATGTCCCTCGAACATGGGCATTTTAGAAAATACCCTCGATAAAAGATCGTAGTCTCGAGATGACCCTCGATGTTTCCTTCGATAAACGATCTAGTCCCTAAACTACATTGCAAAAATGTTCCATAGGTTGCCTTCTATGACTATACAAACATGCCACGGCCGTCCCTTCACATCCAATGATGGGGCTTCTTACCAAATCAATGGTAAGATAGCAACATCTAAAGGAGGGGGAAAAAGAACATATAAGACCTTTTGAGTAGGTATATTGCTCCTAGTTTCTCGCTTGCTCGCAACAAAAACATTTTATACACCCACACTTTTATTTTGAAACATTTTCAAAAGATAACGCTTTGTACGCATTCTCATAGAAACGAGAACCATTACCATAGACACCTTTACAAAATCACTTTCAAAAACGCATTCCACAAACACCTCTTTGAACTATTTTCAAAACAACAATTTGTACGCGTTCTTATAGAAACGAGAGCCATTACAAAGTCACATTTTCAAAATACTTTCAAAACCCACACCACAAGCACATTTTCAAACAAAAGCAAGTGATCTAGAAAGCAACTAAGAGCCCATAGATAACTATGGATGAAAAGGGTGCTAATACCTTCCCTTTTCATGATCTACCTCCCGAACTCAGAAATAATCTTGAAAGGTCTTTCCTGTTCTTTTCAGCCTTTCCTTTTGGATAAAAGAAAAGTCAGTGGCGACTCTTGTTATCCGCAACAATTGCGATAAAACGCAAAACACCCAAGTCAGTTCTCCCACCGTGTTACACTCGAGATACCTTTTGATGTCATAGAACCAAGACTTGTGATTAGGTCCTTCTTCAATGACAAGGCAATGTGTAGGTTCTTCAAAATGTATAATTGTAATGTATGGTTCGTGATTTGGATAGGTCACTTTGAACATGGTCGATAAAGTTTCCAAGGCGTTTGCCATCAGATTTTATTCTCGCGGAATATGACTGAAGCTAATTTCAGCATATTATGTGGATAGCTTCAAAACATGATCCCTATATGGAATCAATTTAGGATGTTTAGTGTCTCATTCATCATTAACTAGGTATATGACTAATGTTGAATCTCCATACACTTTGAGATGTTTAATTCTTAGATCAATAGCAGCTTCCAGACCCAAGATACAAGCATCATATTCAGCAATATTTTTGGTGCATTCAAAATATAATCTTGCAGTATAAGGCTTATGAAAATTATTCGGAGAATTCAAAACTTCCCCAATACCATGCCCTAGTCCGTTTGAAGCATCGTCAAACATGAGTGTCCAATGTGTCCCTGGTTCAAGTCATTCGTCAGGTCCTGGTATTTTGTAGTCACCTATAAGCATGACATCTTTGTTTGGAAAGTTGAACTTCATTGGTTGATACTCTGGCCACAGCTGATGAGCCAAATGATCAGCTAGTACACTACCTTTGATGGCATTTTGATTAATATATTGGATGTCGTACTCGGATAGTAACATTTGCGATCAGAAAATTCTTCTTGTAATAGATGGTTTTTCAAACGCATACTTCAAAGGATCCATTATTGGTATTAATCATGTGGTGTAAGATAACATATACTTCCTCAATTGTTTAGTAGCACAAGCCAAAGCATAATAAGTTTTATCAAGGAGTGAGTACCTGGTTTCGCAGTCAGTGAATTTCTTACTAAGATAGTAAATTGCATGCTCTTTTCTACCTGTTTCATCATGTTGCCCTAAATCACACCCCATTGACCCTTCAAGCACTATTAAGTACATGATGAGCGATCTCTTAGGAACTGGTGGCATCAAGATTGGTGGCTCTTATAAATATTTATTTATCGTCTCGAAGGCTGTCTGACAATCATCATTCTATCCCACTATCTGATCTTTTTGAAGTAATTTAAATATAGGATCGTATGTAGCAGTTAGGTGCGATATGAACCTCGAAATGTATTTCAATCATCCTAAGAAACCACGAACCTCTTTTTCCATCTTTGGAGATGGAATTTATTGTATGGCTTTCACCTTATCGGGATATAACTCGATATCACGCTGACTTATAATAAAACCCAATAACTTGCCTGACCTGACACCAAATGTACATTTGTTTGGATTCAACCTCAGTTTAAACTTTCGCAAACGCTCAAATAACTTTTGTAAATGTATGATGTGATCCTCTTCTGTATGATATTTGACAATCATATCATCTACATATACCTCAACTTCTTTTAGATCATATCATGAAATAGTGTGACCATAGCTTGTTGTTAGGTTGCCCCTGCGTTCTTTAGACTGAAAGGCATCACCTTGTAACATAAAGTTCCCTAAGAAGTCATGAAGGTAGTCTTTTCCATATCTTTAGGTTCCATTTTGATCTGGTTATAACCTGAGAAACCACCAATGAATGAGAATACTGAAGCTTGAGTTGTATTATCCACCAAAACATCTATATAAGGTAACGAGAAATCATCTTTGGGACTTGCTTTGTTCAAATCCCGATAATCTACACACATGTGTACTTTGCCGTCCTTCTTGGGTACTGGCACGATGTTACCTATCCAAGGTGGATAATCTACCACCGCTAAGAACCCTTCATCAAATTATTTAAGGACTTCTTCTCGGATCTTGCTAGACATCTCTGGACGAGTTCTTCTGAGCTTCTATCTAACATGAGAATAACCTTCCTTGAGAGGTATTCTATACACCACAATATATGTATTCACTCCTGGCATATCTCTGCAAGATCAGGCAAATATATCCACATATTCACATAACAGATTGATCAGTATTTCATTGACGCTTCTCTCCATCGTTTCCCCTGGCTTGATCTCTTTTGGATCTTCCTCTCTGCCAAGGTTAATGGTCTCAATAGATTATTGGTATGGTTGTATGTTGTCATCTTTTTTCTCTATGTCCTTTGCCAAATCTTCAGAGAGTTCAAGATCTTCGTCATCCTCCTTTTCCCCGTGGTTGATGGGTGCATCAAAATAATATTGGATAGCATCGGTAACGTTATCGATGATTTTAGGCATGGATTTTCATATTTATCATGTTTTAGTGCAATTTTAGTATGTGAATTTGGAAAATGCATATGAAGAAAAGTATTTCCATTTTAAAATATAAGATATAAATGCAAGAGAAAGACATGGATCTTAATTGAATGCAAAATATAGCTTTTTATTAATTGTGAATACTATCTGAAGCAAATTGGGGGACCCTTACAAGCTTCCCCTATGCCTCGGGCTTGACATAGGTTCTTTCAAAAACAAGAAAAAATTACTTTGGAAAAAAAAGATCTTTGGAATCTCCACAGCTGTCCAATTCTTGAGCTCTTCGCCTGGAGTACATTCATGGATGAAGTCATGTTCTCTTTTGGCGCTGCTGTTGTACCCCAAAATTTTCCCTCTCATTTTATCAACATTTCTCATCACAAGACTCTTTGGACTCCAGACAGGATTAGGGTTTGCTCTGCTCAAGACATCTCCTTGCACGGTTGACCTGAAATTAGGGTTTGAGTTTGCACAGAGAATTTTGGACTTCTAATGCTCAAAGTGACTTTCATACTTCATTTTGGACTCATAAGTTTGACCATACCAAGTTTCAAGCCTTGAATCAAATTTTTGCCCAGTCAATTGGACAGTTGACCTAGAAATCAATTATATTGGGGAAAAAGTCAATTGTGGCCAATTTACAGTCAAACCTCATGAATTTTGACCCACATAAACATTACGAACTCATATGAACCATTTGATCAAGTTTGGACCATAACTCCACAAGAAATTTGATCAGATCACCAAAAGGGCAAAATGGTCATTTTTAGGGTTTTGACTATACAAAGGCAATTTATGACTTTTGACCTAACCAAATGGAAAATTGGGCTCAACCATGGACTCAAGGACTCAATGGCATCATCTTGACCTATTCAACAAGTTCAAAAGATCTCAATTACATTGGATTGACAGATGAATTTTTCAGTCAACTGATCAAAATTTGATTGTACACTGAAAAGTCAAACTTTGACTTTTTGGTCAAAATCAAGTGCCAAGGGTCATTTTTCATAAATATGTGTAAAAAAATGAAACTTGTTCATCAAGAAACCTATTTTTGCAAATTAGAGTTTAAAGTTGAAAATTTTCATAACTTAGAATTTTTCTAAGTTATGAAATTTCCTTAATTTTTCCTAACTTTGTCCCACATTTTCACCATGATGCATTTGGATTCAAACAAAACTTCCAACATGAAAGTTTTATTACTCCACAAATTCTATAACTTTAGTTCACAAAGTTTTCTCAAAGGAATCTTGGATCTCAAGTTATGATTTTTGGAACAAGGGTCCCTAAAACTTATAACTTAGTGAAATTTTGCCCTAGTTTAGGCAGGATTTTGACCTATCTTTATGGCCATTTTTCACATAGTTCCACTTGGAATCTCAAATTTCATTTCAAACATGGATTATATAGTATGTTGCAAGCTTTCCAAAATGTCCAAGAACTCCCCAAACGCCTTTGTGGTTAGAGAGAATCGAAGGCTTGAAGTTGGCAAAAACTCACATTTCATCCATGGCATATTCATGTCCATCCAAGTTGCAATTTCAAGTCAACATGCTTTGCACTAGATTACAAGCCTCTAAACCACTTCACACTCAATAATTTAATGCAAATCCATTGGTCTAAGCCATTGTTTTGGTCATTAGGACACTGTACACAAAATTAAGCCCTAAGTAGAAAAAGGTACATTTCCATTTTTGCTTAAATGTGCTTTATGTCAAACCACAATCTTTGAGCATTGGTCCAGATCTTTGGCAGCTAATCAAATCCACAAATTAGAGGGGCCAAGGGCAGAGGTTACAAGGTGTTGGATAGCCTGTACGGGCCTGTTACATATCACTTCCCACTTTTGCTTCATATACAAGAAATATGCAAAAGACATGAGAACTTGAACATCAGCCCAAACAAACTTGTGCAAACATTTTGAACATCTTTCACACATCCCTCTGAACCAGAAACACGATTGCTTGAGCCTCTAAACATCCCCTAGCCAGAAATCACCTTCCATTGGAAAAACATGGCAACATCTGCAACTTGAATTCCATAGCTCATTTGGCTCGTGCGTTTTGGCCAAAACCTGTTCAAACACATTCCATTCCACCCATCCAAGCTATCCCAAACCTCAAACACCAACTGTAACTCCATTTACAGGGTTTTCCATTTTCATTTTGAGCTTGTGCAGGTTGAGTTCTATAGGCTGATTCAAGTACATTCAAGGCAAGCAGGCTATTAGAGAAGGTCAAGTGAAGTTCAAGCAAGCTCCCATACATCTCAGGCCTTGTTGAAAAGCTCCACATTTCCATACACGAAGTCAACTGAAACAGGTTTTTTTCAACTTCCTATCTCTCTATTTAGGAACATTTAGCCTTAGGTTTGTGAATAAGAAATGTAGTATTGATTGCCATGAAGCTGTACATATGCTCAGTTTTCATTTATATTAAGCATGCTAAGAGAATTTCATCCATGAACATACTGAAAAAACTAGGTTAGATTTTAGGGCCAGAGAAATTCTCTCTGGTCTTTGAGAGTTAAGAAAAGTTATTTATATGGTTGGAATCGTCTTGAAATGCTCTACAAGTTTGATGTTATGTGTTTTTGTAATAGAGCTCGTATATAGGATCTGGCAGTTGTACAGGGTGCGCGCGCATTTTCAAAAGCCAGAGGTTGAAGATGAAGTGGTGGGCTGGGCTTGGCCTGGCTCACTATTGACACCTCCCTTTTTCCTTTTTGCACCCCATGGCCCAATTTCTTGTTATTTTATATTTTTGAATTTGTATTTTCATTTCTGATTTTATTTATTTATTCCCAAATATAAAAAATGCTCAAAAATATTTTTATAATTTTTTCACTTTTAT
Organism: Vicia faba; assembly: GCA_948472305.1. Lineage (NCBI taxonomy): Eukaryota > Viridiplantae > Streptophyta > Magnoliopsida > Fabales > Fabaceae > Vicia > Vicia faba. Next base: position 843,359,820 of record OX451740.1, read on the forward strand.
TTTGCATTTTATTTTTTATTTTTCCAACATAAAAAGCAATTTAATTACTTTTATCTTATTTATTAAAACTTGAAAATAATATATAAATTATACTTTAATTTTTTATTTTTTATTTTTATTCACACTGAAAATATTATTCTAAATATAATTTCTTTTTGTATATATTTTATTTATTGTACATATATATATATATATATATATATATATATATATATATATATATATATATATATATATATATATATATATATATATATATATATATATATATATATATATATATATATATATATATATATATATATATATATATATATATATATATATATATATATATATATATATATATATATATATATATATATATATATATATATATATATATATATATATATATATATATATATATATATATATATATATATATATATACTCTTATTTTATTATATATTTAGAATAAAAAATATAAAAATATTATTCTTATCCTTTTTATACTTAAAAAATACTTTTATTCTAATTATATTTTATTTTGTATATATTATTTTAATTTTATTGTATATAAATAAAATAATTAATATATTTATTTTCTTAAAGAAAATTAGGGTTTTACCCTTAGCCAAATAAATAATCTTTTTATTTATTTCTTTATTTTTTACATTAAATATTTTTACATACATAAATAAACAAAAACCTTTGTTTGCACAATCCATATTATTTGATATATTTATTTATTTTGTTTATTTAAATATTGTCCATTTAATATTTATGCCTTGGGATTCAATTTGGATGTAATAGTAAACTAGGGTTTATATTTCTTGTCAAATACACCCCCATTCAAAGATTGTACCCCCATCCCCATAATCATGTTGTAATAGCTTAGACTTTTAATTCTCGCACTTTATGCTTTCAGTTATACCATGATTAGAGATTAGGGTTTGTATGCAAAAATCAAAATCAACAAGTAGCTTGACCTAATACAAAGACAAGAATGCATGAAAATCAATACACAATGCACACTTGCACCCCTAGGGTTACATCCACTTGTTGCCTTAAAAATAGGCCATGTTATGCATGTTGGGTACTTTGGCAAAATAAAAACAAAACAAAAGATCATAGTCCCTCGATGACACTATCTCGGTTGCCTAAACAAAAATGATCAAGTCCCTCAAAAATTTGCCAAATATACTTGACACAATTGCTATCATGGTCTATAAGATGACCCACGCCCGTCCCGTTTAACATCCTAATATAAGGTTGTTTACCAAATTCAATGGTAAAACAACACTGTCAAAAGGGTTAAAAACATTAGGAAAGATCTTTGAGTAAATTAGGGTAGATAGCTCTTAGTTACTTGATCAAAAGCTTACAAAACATCCTTTCTATTTTCAAACACACTTCACAACACAATTTCAAAACATTTCCCAAGTCAAACTTTCAAACATTGAAATCTTTTCAAAAGACAAAAACACCTTTGTATACATTCAAACAAGAATCATTACAAAGGTTGCCACAACAGTGGCCTCTTTTCAAAACATCTTTCAAAACCATACACAAAGCACCATTTCAAACAATTGAAAAGCAAAAACAAGTGATCTAAACAAGTAACTAAGAGCCCATGGATAACCATGGATGAAAAGAGTGTTTGCACCTTACCTTTTCATAATCTACTCCCCGAACCCAAGAAAACATCTCAAAGGTCTTTCCTGTGCTTTTTGACCTTTCCTTAGGATAAAATAAAAAGTCGGTGGCGACTCTTGCTAAACTGAAACATTTGCAAACATAAAACGCAAAACCTCAAGTCAGTTCTCCCACCGTATCACAGAACTGGCGACTCTGCTGGGGATTTCTTTAAAAGTTGAGTAACCTTAGGGTTTTAGATCACCTTTGCATGCTTATCTTGTTTGCTTTGATTGCTTTACATTTGGTTCTCTTGTTTGGGCTTGAAATCCTCTACCCGAATTTGGGGAAACATTCATAGGTAAATAGCAATACGTTGTGGAAACTGTGTGGGGTATACCGATATGGTTGAAGCAATAGCTATATTCGTGCGACATATTTGTGGGTACCGGTAGCCTTTGAGTCAATCAAAGAGAATACGGGGCCGCTGAGTGATGTCATAAAGCACTAATGAACTCTTAGAACCTTACTTGACCATCTTGGCCTTATTAGGGGTAGTGAGATGACCGACTTTGGTACAGTCCAAAGTTGGTAGATACTCGATACTACACTCATTGAGGGTTGTTTTCTTGGAATATTTTAGTCGCCAGTTAAGTGGCTATACTGAAACAATGAACACAGAAAATAATCCAGTGATATTGAGCTCCTTAGAACCCGGTTACTATTTATAGGACAGGTTGAGCCAACTAACTTCAAGAGGGTACTTACCTATGAAACCTCATGCAAGCCTGAAACTAGGATCTTGTGTGACTTGTTTGTACATATGTTTGTGCATTCATCATGAACATCATAAAGCATCATATGCATCCACTAACCATTTCAAGGGTTTGGATCTTCATCTTTGTTCCTGTTTTGTAGGTCATGGAATCTCTTCGCAGGAAAACAATTCAAGTCAACCTTGTGATAATCCCTCCTCAACTCAAAGAGCTTACTTCCAAGATTCTAGAGAATTCTCTCTTCAGTGAAAGACATGGTAGACTTCTCAACTCCAACATTGAAGAAGACATGGTGAAAGTTCTCTTCCAGTTCTTTGACCCCCTACACCACTGTTTCACATTTCCTGATTATCAACTAGTACCTACTTTGGAGGACTTTTCTCAACTCCTGAGGATTCCTATTCTCCATCAACTACCCTACAATGGTACGGAAAGAGAACCAAAGCCTGAAGATGTTGCTCAAGCCTTACACTTGCAACCATCTGATATCAAGGGTCATTGGGAAACCAGAAGTGATGTAAAGGGGTTCTTGGCGAAGTTTCTGTTTGAGAAGGCATGAGACTGCTGGAATTCTCTAGATCTGCAAGATTTTGAGGAGATTGTGGCACTTCTCATCTATGGGTTGGTCTTGTTCCCAAACCCTGATCAACTTATAGATGTGAATGCTGTCAAGATTTTCATATCTCAGAACCCTGTACCTACATTGCTTGGGGACATCCTACACTCATTTCACACACGAACAATGAGGAAAAGAGGTGTTCTCATGTGCTGTACTCCTCTTCTAGCAAGGTGGTTTATTTCTCACCTTCCCCAAAAAGTTTTGAAGAATGAGCAGGGTTTAAGGTGGTCACAACGGTTGATGACCCTCACACATTCTGATGTTCATTGGTGTTCTCGGTCCAGAGAAAATGTCATCATCATTGATCGTTGTAGAGAATTCCCTATTGTCCCATTACTTGGAATTAGGGGAGGCATTACCTACAACCCCTGTTTAGCACTGAGACAATTTGGATATGCTCGAAGGGATGGCCCTCATGATATGCTGATTCCTGACTTGGTTTTTAACTTCAACAACGATGCTCAAGGACTTCGACAAAGGTTTATCCGAGCTTGGAGGATGCCCAACAAAGTGGATAGTAAGACACTGGGGCACAAGAATTCCATCCCCCATGAGCCTTACCTCAAGTGGGTACAAACCCGCGCCCAGAGTCTTATGATGCCTTGCCCTCACATTTTTCCTATGATCAAAGAACCTGTTATGGAAGGAGAGGTTCCATACGCCCTCCTACATCCAGACATGCCAGCATCATTGGAAGAATTGCAAAAGAGTTGGATACAACTCAAGGAAGAACAAAATACTTTTGAAGCCAGTTTCTATGCCAGTGAGAAGAAGGTTTTAGAACTTACCCGCCGACTTCACGAAGAGGAGACTCTCAACACTTACATCGCACCAAAGAGGATGCGCAACGTATTTTTACATTAAGAAGCTTTGTAATATTTTTCCCAAGGGGCATTTATGTACTAACAAATTTCTTCTTATTAATGTGACGTGTGTTCTTTTTGTTTGCAACAAATTTGAATTTCTGAATCCTTGAATGCATTACATGAATAACATATCATTCATCATATGCATAAACAGGTCTTCACACTAGGTTTCCTTATCTTTCTGCTGTTTATTTCAGCAAGATGGATATAGAGCAGACAGTTAAAGATCTGCAAGCACAAAATTCGCAATTCCAACAACTCCTCATGACCTTAGCAAAGGGTCAGGAGGACCTTAAAGCACTATTAGAGAAAGAGAAGGAAAAAGACAAAGAGAAAAAGAAGAAAAGAACTGGTGTGGCCACTATGGGAAGAAGATTTGAGCATCAGGCTAGGAGAGTTCTGGAGTTCCCCTCGACGTCTGACGAAGGGGTTGGTAAAGGTAAGGGAGTTGAAATGCCCTCTGAATCTGAAGTTGAAGAGGAAGAAGAAGAAGAAGAGGAAGATTACTCTGAGCAGCAATATCCTCATGTGGATGATAAGTATAAGAATCTTGAAGAACGGTTGGCGGCCATGGAAGTACAAAGGGTTCCTGGATTAGATTTTGAAGAACTAGGGTTGGTTGCTGGGATCGTCATTCCTCCCAAGTTCAAAGTACCTACATTTGCTAAATATGACGGTTTATCCTGTCCGAAGATGCATCTGAGATCCTACGTCAGAAAGATCCAACCTCACTCTTCTGATAAGGATCTATTGGTCCACTTTTTTCAAGATAGTTTGTCGGGTACGCAATTGGACTGGTTCTATCAGCTTGAGAGATCTGATGTCCATAACTGGGAAGATTTGGCTGCTGCTTTCTACCGACAATACCAATACAACGCAGATTTAGCACCTACTCGTACTCAACTACAGAGTATGGGTATGGCTTCTAATGAGGGATTAAAGGAGTATGCCCATAAGTGGCGAGATTGGGCTGGAAGGGTGAAGCCACCATTGTCGGATAGAGAGCTGGTTGATATGTTTTTAGGGACTCTGTCAGGTCCATTCTTCAATCACTTGATCGGGAGCTCATCTGCAGGGTTTACCGAATTAATTCTGAACGGTGAAAGGGTCGAAGCTGGCATTAAGAATGGTAAAATTCAGAAGGATGCCTCCGCTTCCACTTCTATCAAGAAGATCTTCCCAGCCAAGAAAGAAGTTTCTACTATTCATACCTAGAGAACCCAAGGGAGAATGGAGCGCCGACCCGCGGTGGGGGATGTGATGATCCAGAATTCCTCAACCGATCAACCTCGGAGCAATCAACCAAGAACTAACCAACAAAGGGTAGAAAGGCCACAACGGCAATTCACCCGGATCAATATGACACCAGCTCGGATCCTCCCTCACCTGTTAAAGTTAAACCTTACCAACTTGAAGGAAGCGCCGAAAAATCCAAATACTTCTTCTCCCTATTATCATTCAAATGCAAAATGTGCATACCACTCGGACAGTGTAGGGAATGATACCAACAACTGTTGGGCTCTTAAAAACAAGATCCAAGATTTGATAGATGCCAAAGAGGTAGAGTTTGATGCCCCCGAAAAACCTAATGTGATATCCGCTCATATGCCAAAACATGTTCATAATGTCCATGCAATTGTGGAAGATCTTCATGTTACCGTTGTTGATGAATTAATGACTCCGTTGCCAATGATTAAAATAAATCTATTGAAAGTCGGGATTTTCCCAGGATGTGAAAAAGATTGTTACTTCTGTTCAACCTTGCAATCTGACTGCCCACTGTTGAAATCAGGCATCCAACCCTTGATGGATACTCAAGAGATCCTCTTTGCGAAAAATCCTGTTGCTACTATTACTCATGTTACTCCTGTTACCTTTGTTACTCCAATCAATGACATTGCTATAATCAGCATTTCCGACAATCTTTCCAAGACCTACAAAAGGCCTGTTAAGATTACGCCTGATCCAAAGCTTGTACTGCTAAAGATTACCATGTTGGGGCCTATCCCATATAAGTCCAACAAGACGATACCATGGAATTAAGGAGGAGAAATATTCTACCATGGTGTCAAGCATATCGAATCATCCAAAGAGAATTCCGATGAAGAAACTTGTGATATAGGGAATATTGCAGGGACAAGTAAGATAACTCGTAGCGGAAGAATCTTCTCTCCGGAGATTGCTCCTCCACGGGCAGTCTTCGGACCCTCAAGTGCTTCTGTGCCTGTCAAGATATCTGTGCGAAGTCCAGTAATTGAAGAAATTGTAACTCCCAAAGTTGAACCCTCTGTTGTTACTGTTGATAAAGGTAAGGGGTCCAAGAGGCGCCTGTCAAGACGAAGGCTCAGACTTTGATTATTCCTGAGACCACCCAAAAGGAGATGGAGGAAATCTTAAAGATAATTAAGAAGAGAGATTATGATGTCGTAGAGCAGCTGGGGCAAACCCCTTCAAAAATCTCTATGTTGGCTCTATTACTCTGCTCCGAGGCTCATGCCAAAGCCTTGATCAAATTTCTGAAGACGGCACATGTGCCTCAAGAAACTTCTACGGACCAGTTTCAAGAGTGTGTGGCTAGCCTTACAGCCGATAATGGTCTTGGCTTTTTTGATGCTGATTTGACATCTAAGGGAAGAAAGCATAATGACGCACTGCATGTCTCGGTAGAGTGCAGAGGAACTACACTTGCTCATGTTCTGGTTGATACTGGTTCATCTTTAAATGTTATACCAAAGAAAGCATTGGACAGATTAGACTGTGAAGGTTTGACCCTAAAGCCTAGTAATATTATTGTTAGAGCCTTCGACGGTTCTAAGCGGATGGTTCACGGAGAGGTGGACATTCCAATCAAAGTGGGTACAGAAATTTTCAACTCTACATTTTATGTGATGGACATCCGTCCTTCATATTGATGCTTGTTGGGAAGGCCATGGATCCACAATGCTGGGGCAGCCACTTCTTCTCTACACCAAATGCTGAAATACCCAGTCCACGGTAAAATCATAATAGTTCACGGTGAGGAGGAGTATATGATAAGCCACCTTAACTCTTTCCGCTACGTGGAGTTAGATGGTGAATTCATAGAAACACCATTCCAAGACTTCGAAGAGGTTTCTCCTGAGATTGCGGTAGCCAGAACAATAACTAATGTGCCCATCATTACCAAGCCTGTGTCCCGGATGTCATCCCTTAAAGATGCGGAGGCTGTAATCAAGGAGGGAGGAAGTACAGTGTGGGGTCAACTTCCAGATTTTCCTCACAAGACAGACAAGTTCGGATTGGGTTTCACTGCTGCTAGCAAGAAAGTTGTGCGTCGCTCCCGGGCTGGAGGACCACCCTTAAAAATCACTCACCATGGAGTTCATGCCTTAGAATATGATGATGAAGAAGGAAAATTTGAAGATTAGATCTTTCCAACCATTGAAGGAGGACTGAACAACTGGGAGGCGAAAGACTTCGTTCCCATTACTTTCATCAATCAGTAATTTATCTTTTGAAGATTTATGTTGGTATGTAATAACTTTTAAATAATTCGTACACTCTTTTCGCCTTATGCCTTACCCGGGGTATATAGGTCCATTTGTAAGGGTTTTGATTCTTCATTTTCATATGCCATTTTTAATGAATCATGGACGTTTTCATCTATAAACTTTTGTGTTCATTTTCTTTCCTTTTACATTTTATTTTGTTTAAGGATGGTTATCCCTTACACACACCCACACTCACAAAATGCAGATACCCATCCACTCCGAATTCCATGGGTGACTATTCTGCTTTGGCCTTCAGTGACTCTGAAGATTTGGTCAATCATGCCGAGTACGAAGGTGATGAAGACTGTGAAGTGCCTGGAGAGTTAGCTAGACTTTTGCAACAAGAAGAAAGGGCTATTCTGCCCCATGAAGAGTTGTTAGAGACTATCAATTTGGGAATAGAGGAAGACAAGAAAGAGGTTAAGGTGGGTGCCAACCTGGAGCCAAGTGTCAAAGAGCGCTTAGTTCAGCTATTGAATGAGTTTGTTGAAATTTTCGCCTTGTCCTATGAAGATATGTCGGGGCTGGATAGAGATATTGTGGTTCACCGTCTCCCTACAAGAGAAGACTGTCCACCAATCAAACAGAAAGTCCGTCGAATGAGGCCCGACATGTCCGAAAAGATCAAAGATGAGGTGATGAAACAGTTCAATGCTGGCTTTCTGGCTGTTACTTCCTATCCACAATGGGTTGCTAACATTGTGCCCGTGCCTAAGAAGGACGGCAAAGTCAGAATGTGTATGGACTACAGAGACCTAAACAGGGCTAGCCCTAAAGATGATTTTCCACTACCACACATTAACATCTTGGTTGATAACACAGCTTAACACAAGGTATTTTCCTTCATGGATGGATTCTCGGGATACAACCAGATCAAAATGGCCCCCGAAGACATGGAGAAGACTACTTTTGTTACGCAGTGGGGTACCTTCTGCTATAAAGTGATGCCATTCGGACTGAAGAATGTCGGGGCAACCTATCAGCGAGCCATGGTAGCTTTGTTTCATGACATGATACATCATGAAATCGAAGTCTACGTAGACTATATGATAGCCCGTTCACAGACAGAAGAGGAAATCCTCGACCATCTGCAAAAGTTGTTTGTCAGATTGAAGAAATATAAGCTCAGCCTGAACCCTAGCAAGTGCACATTCAGAGTCAGGTCAGGAAAACTTTTGGGATTCATCGTCAGCAACAAAGGCATTGAGGTTGATCCTGCTAAAGTCAAAGCTATACAAGAAATTCCTACCCCCCGTACTGAAAAGGAGGTTAGAGGCTTCTTGGGACGCTTAAACTATATTTCAAGGTTCATCTCTCATCTAACATCTACCTGTGAGCCAATCTTCAAGCTGTTGAAGAAAGATCAGGTGGTTGAATGGAATAATGATTGTCAAGTTGCTTTTGATAAGATCAAGGAGTATTTGTTGGAACCTCGTATCTTGATGTCACCCGTCGAAGGAAGGCCATTAATCATGTATCTGACTGTTTATGATAACTCAATAGAGTGCGTACTGGGCCAACATGACGAGTCTGGCCGAAAAGAGCATGCCATTTATTACCTTAGCAAAAAGTTTACCGACTGTGAGACTCGCTACTCACTGTGCTTTGGTATGGGCTGCTCGCCGGCTGAGGCAGTATATGTTGACACATACCACTTTGCTGATTTCCAAGATGGATCCGATCAAGTACATCTTCGAGAAGCCTGCTTTATCCGGAAGGATCGCTAGATGGAAGATGATCCTGACTGAGTATGATATCCAGTACATAACTCAAAAAGCTATAAAGGGGAGTGTACTAGCTGACCATCTAGCTCATCAAGCCGTCGAAGATTACCAATCTATGAGGTTCGACTTCCCTGACGAGGACATTATGACATTGGACAACATTGAAGGTAACAGACCATATGACGGACCTGAACAAGGCTCCCGATGGACCCTGTACTTTGATGGTGCTTCAAATGCACTTGGCAACGGTATCGGCGCGGTACTTATCTCTCCAGAAGGTTGCCATACACCTTTCACTGCTAGACTCTGCTTCAGCTGCACCAACAACATGGCCGAGTATGAAGCTTGTATCTTTGGTCTCAAGGCTGCTATTGACTTGGGAATCAAATCTCTGATTGTGTTTAGGGACTCATCTTTGGTTATCAGTCAAATCAAAGGAAAGTGGGACACTAAACATCCTAATCTTATCCCATACAAAGAACATGTCCTGACATTATTACCATATTTCGAGCAGATTACCTTTGAGCACTTCCCGCGAGAAGAAAATCAGCTAGCAGATGCTCTGGCTACAATCTCTTCCATGTTTAAACTCAATTGGGATAATGAGGCTCCCCAAATCACCATCGAGCGAATGGATGAACCTGCGCAATTTCATGAGATTAATACCGAAGAAGTAGTGGAACATCCCTGGTTTCATGAAATCAAAAGGTATCTCAAGACTCGAGAATACCCTGAAGGAGCTTCAGTCAACGACAAAAAGTTCTTAAGGAGGTTCGCGGCCAAATTCTTTCTGAGCAATGGTATCCTATATAAGCGCAGCCATGATTGTGTTCTACTTCGTTGTATGGACAAAGTTGAAGCTGAGTTGATCATGACTGAAATACATAGCGGCACATTTGGCACCCAATTAAGCGGACATGCGATGGCTAAGAAGATTCTAAGGGCAGGCTACTACTGGTCTACCATGGAAGCTGACTATCATCAATATTCCCGTACTTGCCACAAATGCCAAGTCTACGTTGACAAGGTACATATTCCTCCAGTTCCTCTCAACGTTCTAACAGCTCCTTGGCCATTCGCGATGTGGGGAATAAACATGATTTGAGACATCAAGCCTATAACATCCAATGGACACCGCTTCATCTTGATGGCTATTAATTATTTTACCAAGTGGGTTGAAGCGGCTTCCTTCGCCTCCGTTACAAAGAATGTGGTTGCCCGCTTCATTAAGCAGAACCTCATATGCCGGTATGGTATCCCCGACAGGATTATCACGGAAAACGGTACAAACCTGAATAACACTGTGATCACCGCTCTGTGCGAGCAGTTCGAGATTTAACATCACAATTCATCTCCCTATCGGCCAAATATGAACGGTGTTGTTGAAGCTGCGAACAAAAATATCAAAAAGATCATTCAAAAGATGACAGTCACATACAAGGACTGGCATGAGATGTTACTATTTTCTCTGCATGGATATCGTACCACGGCGCGTACTTCAATTGGGGCAACCCCCTTTTCTTTGTTATATGGCATGGAGGCTGTTTTACCTATGGAAGTTTAGATTCCTTCTTCGAGGATTATAAAGGATGTAGGTTTAAGTGAAGATGATTGGATTCAGACACGGCTTGATCAACTTAATTTGATCGACGAGAAGCGACCTACTGCTGTTTGTCATGGTCAGATGTATCAAAAACGGATGATTAAGGCTTTCAACAAGAAAGTCAGACGTCAGGTATATCAAGTCGGAGATCTTGTAATCAAGCGGATCATGTTGCCGCAAAGTGATCCCAGGGGCGAATGGACTCCTACTTATGAAGGACCGTTTGTGATCAAGAACATCTTTTCCGGTGGGGCAATGATTCTGACCACCATGGACGGTGACGACATGCCGCACCCTGCGAACGCAGACATAGTCAAAAGATACTACGCATAAACAACCTGACAAGTCGAAAACCTGAAAAGGCGACTTGGGCAAAAATGGGCATCCCGGTGAATCGAAAACCCGAAAGGGCGATTCAGGCAAAAATTAGGGATAAATAAAAAAATCAGTACATCCGGCAAGTTGAAAACCCGAAAGAGAGACTTGGGCAAAAAAGGGTTTCCCGGTGGATCGAAAACCCGAAAGGGAGATTCAGGCAAAAGTTAGGGAATTAAAGCGTATGACTATGTCTCGTCGGATCACTTTAAGGACAACCTCTTCATGGACAAGCTCCAAGCTTCTGATCTATCCAATCATCTTCGAACGAAGCAACGAATGGACAAGATACTCAGAGTTGTGAAGGCCATAGCAGAATGGGAACCCCATGGAATTGTTACACATAGCCATCTATCTTTGTATAAAATTTTTCTCAATTTTACGACAACATTCTCTTACTAGGATGATTGTCTTCCTTGTACAAAAATATTTACAAAGTTAATACAAAGATGCTTCAAAATGCAGAAATTTGCTTGCCTTTTCTTTCTTTTTTACACTTATGTTTTATTTGAAAACGTCCAATGATTTGTTAAAATGAGCATATGCATTTGAATGTAATCTCTGCCTATAAATAAAATGAAAGGAGAAAGGTTAATTACTGATAGTTTGAAGGTACGGGAAAATGTCTTTAGGCTATTCCAGAAGAAATCCCCTACAGTATGTCATTCTGATCCTCAACAAAGTTAAAACCTTGAATTACATATCCCCTGCAGAGTCAAGTTTCAAAATCGCCATCAGAGCTAAGTTTCGAAACTCCCGATCCCCAACAGAGTTTCTCCTCAAACAACAAAACAAGAATCCTCAGTAGATTGGCATACAGCCCAAACTCCTGATCTCCCCAGCAGGATATACATTCTCCCCACAGAGTTATTTCCCAGCAGAACGAAGATTCTTATTCCCATTTCTCCGGTTGAAGCCTCCCAAGTTTTAATTCCCCAGTAGAAATCGTCAGAGTTATCCTTATTTTCCCAGGGAAGTCATAAAGGATTCTCAATTCCCCACAAGTTACCAAGGATTTTCAATCCTCAGCAGTAGTCCAAAGGACATTCCCAGTCTCAACAATCAAAGGTTTTGAATCTCCAACAACAGTCAAGGGTTTATTTTCCTCAGCAGCAGTCAAAGATTTCATTATCTCCAGTTATCAAGGATTTCTTTTCCTCAGCAAGATGGCTAGTCAACTTACATGCGCATCCATTACATTCATATATCATAAACATTGATAGAATACATTTTATTGCATCATACATATCATGCAACATAACTTTGTATTTCAGCTAACATTCTACCCTTTTCAGGATGAGATTAAAAGTTATCGTTAACAATTATTCAAAGATTTCAGATACAGTACAGATACACTCCAAGACATGGAAGTCATTTTGCTACTCATTCAGATTTTTTATTTCGGATACAGTATGGATACACCCCAGACACGGCGGTCATTCTATTACTCATTCAGAATTTCAAGTCAATATATAGTATGGATACACCCCAGACACGACGGTCATTCTACTACTCATTCAGACTTCAGCAATCAGATACAGACTAGATACGCTCCAAACATAGGAGCCATTCTATCTCTCATTTGGATTCAACTATCAACTTCAAGTTCAGATACACTCCAAACACGGAAGTCATTCTGTCACTCATCTAGATCCCAGTTACAGTACGGATACCCTCCAGACATGGAAGTCATTCTGCTACTCATACAGATCTCAATTTCATATACAATTCAGATACGCGCCAGACACGGTTGCCATTCTGCCACTCATGCCCCAGCCCAGAAGTATTCCAGACACGGATGTATTTCTGTCACTTATTCAGACTTCAAATTTAGGATACAATACAGATACACTCCAGACACGACAGTCATTCTGATATTCATTCGAGAATCAAATACAAGTTACAGTACGGATACGCTCCAGACATGGACGCCATTCCCTTGCTTATACGAATCCAGTCTCCAGATACAACTCAGATACGTTCCAGATACGGATACCATTCTGATGTTCATTCTAATGATATTCAACAAACATTTTTGATGGAATCTCTAAGCCCATATCCAGAAAGATTCTATCATTTCCAAATGGCATCTTTAAGCCCATTCCCTCAGCAATATTTTGACGAGTGCAAATTTACGGGCACTCTAGTGTCCAATCCTCTTTTACCTTCGAGTCACGAAAGGCAAACTTGCCAATCTATCTCTTCAGGTTCAAGAAGACTGAACAGGGGAAACTGTTGTACCCCAAAATTTTCCCTCTCATTTTATCAACATTTCTCATCACAAGACTCTTTGGACTCTAGACAGGATTAGGGTTTTCTCTGCTCAAGACATCTCCTTGCACTGTTGACCTGAAATTAGGGTTTGAGTTTGCACAAAGAATTTTGGACTTCTAATGCTCAAAGTGACTTTCATACTTCATGTTGGACTCATAAGTTTGACCATACCAAGTTTCAAGCCTTGAATCAAATTTTTGCCCAGTCAATTGGACAGTTGACCTAGAAATCAGTTGTATTGGGGAAAAAGTCAATTATGGCCAATTTACAGTCAAACCTCGTGAATTTTGACCCACATCAACATTATGAACTCATATGAACCATTTGATCAAGTTTGGACCACAACTCCACAAGAAATTTGATCAGATCACCAAAAGGACAAAATGGTCATTTTTAGGGTTTTGACTGTACAAAGGCAATTTATGACTTTTGACCTAGCCAAATGGAAAATTGGGCTCAACCATGGACTCAAGGACTCAATGGCATCATCTTGACCTATTCAAAAAGTTCAAAAGATCTCAATTGTATTGGATTGACAGATGAATTTTTCAGTCAACTGATCAAAATTTGATTGTACACTGAAAAGTCAAACTTTAACTTTTTGGTCAAAATCAAGTGCCAAGGGTCATTTTTCATCAAGATGTGTCAAAACATGAAACTTGTTCATCAAGAAACCTATTTTTGCAAATTAGGGTTTAAAGTTGAAAGTTTTCATAACTTAGAATTTTTCTAAGTTATGAAATTTCCTTAATTTTTCCTAACTTTGCCCAACATTTTCTCCATGATGCATTTGGATTCAAACAAAACTTCCAACATGAAAGTTGTAGTCCTCCACAAATTCCACAACTTTAATTCACAAAGTTTTCTCAAAGGAAGCTTGGATCTCAAGTTATGATTTTTGGAACAAGGGTCCCTAAAACTTTTAACTTAGTGAAATTTTGCCCTAGTTTAGGCAGGATTTTGACCTATCTTCATGGCCATTTTTAACATAGTTCCACTTGGAATCTCAAATTTCATTTCAAATATGTATTATAGAGCATGTTGCAAGCTTTCCAAAATGTCCAAGAACTCCCTAAACACCTTTGTGGTTAGAGAGAATCGAAGGCTTGAAGTTGGCAAAAACTCACTTTTCATCCATGGCATATTCATGTTCATCCAAGTTGCAATTTCAAGTCAACATGCTTTGCACTAGATTATAGGCCTCTAAACCACTTCACACTCAATAATTTAATGCAAATCCATTGGTCTAAGCCATTGTTTTTGTCATTAGGACATTGTACACAAAATTAAGCCCTAAGTAGAAAAAGGTACATTTCCATTTTTGCTTAAATGTGCTTTATGTCAAACCACAATCTTTGAGCATTGGTCCAGATCTTTGGCAGCTAATCAAATCCACAAATTAGAGGGGCCAAGGGCAGAGGTTACAAGGTGTTGGATAGCCTGTACAGGCCTGTTACATATCACTTCCCACTTTTGCTTCATATACAAGAAATATGCAAAAGACATGAGAACTTGAACATCAGCCCAAACAAACTTGTGCAAACATTTTGAACATCTTTCACACATCCATCTGAACCAGAAACACGATTGCTTGAGCCTCTAAACACCCCTAGCAAGAAATCACCTTCCATTGGCAAAACAGGGCAACATCTGCAACTTGACTTCCATAGCTCATTTGGCTCGTGCGTTTTGGCCAAAACCTGTTCAAACACATTCCATTCCATCCATCCAAGTTATCCCAAACCTCAAACACCAACTGTAACTCCATTTCCAGGGTTTGCCATTTTCATTTTGAGCTTGTGCAAGTTGAGTTATATAGGCTGATTCAAGTACATTCAAGGCAAGCAGGCTATTGGAGAAGGTCAAGTGAAGTTCAAGCAAGCTCCCAGACATCCCAGGCCTTGTTGAAAAGCTCCACATTGCCATACACGAAGTCAGCTGAAACAGGTTTTTGTCAACTTCCTATCTCTCTATTTAGGAACATTTAGCCTTAGGTTTGTGAATAAGAAATGTATTATTCATTGCCATGAAGCTGTATATATGCTCAGTTTTCATTTATATTAAGCATGCTAAGAGAATTTCATCCATGAACATACTGAAAAAACTAGGTTAGATTTTAGGGCCAGAGAAATTCTCTATGGTCTTTGAGATTTAAGACAAGTTGTTTATATGGTTGGAATCGTCTTGAAATGCTCCACAAGTTTGATGTTATGTGTTTTTGCAATAGAGCTCGTATACAAGATCTGGCAATTGTAAAGGGCGCACGTGCGTTTTCAAAAGCCAGAGGTTGAAGATGAAGTGGTGGGCTGGGCTGGGCTTGGCCTGGCTCACTATTGACACCTCCCTTTTTCCTTTTTGCACCCCCTGGCCCAATTTTTTGTTATTTTATATTTTTGAGTTTTTATTTTCATTCTGATTTTATTTATTTATTCCCAAATATAAAAAATGCTCAAAAATAATTTTATAATTTTTTCACATTTATTTTGCATTTTTTTTTTATTTTTCCAACATAAAAAGCAATTTAATTACTTTTATCTTATTTATTAAAACTTGAAAATAATATATAAATTATACTTTTATTTTTTATTTTTTATTTTTATTCACACTGAAAATATTATTCTAAATATAATTTATTTTTGTATATATTTTATTTATTATATATATATATATATATATATATATATATATATATATATATATATATATATATATATATATATATATATATATATATATATATATATATATATATATATATATATATATATATATATATATATATATATATATATATATATATATATATATATATATATATATATATATATATATATATATATATATATATATATATATATATATATATATATATATATATATATATATATATATATATATATATATATATATATATATATATATATATATATATATATATATATATACTCTTATTTTATTATATATTTAGAATAAAAAATATAAAAATATTATACTTATCCTTTTTATACTTAAAAAATACTTTTATTCTAATTATATTTTATCTTGTATATATTATTTTAATTTTATTGTATATAAATAAAATAATTAATATATTTATTTTCTTAAAGAAAATTAGGGTTTTACCCTTAGCCAAACAAATTAATCTTTTTATTTATTTCTTTATTTTTTACATTAAATATTTTTACATACATAAATAAACAAAAACCTTTTTTTGCATAATCCATATTATTTGATATATTTATTTATTTTGTTTATTAAATTATTGTCCATTTAATATTTATGCCTTGGGATTCAATTTAGATGTAATAGTAAATTAGGGTTTATATTTCTTGTCAAATACACCCCCATTCAAAGATTGTACCCCCATCCCCATAATCATGTTGTAATAGCTTAGACTTATAATTCTCGCACTTTATGCTTTCAAATATGCCATGATTAGAGATTATGGTTTGTATGCAAAAATCAAAATCAACAAGTAGCTTGACCTAATACAAAGACAAGAATGCATGAAAATCAATACACAATGCACACTTGCACCCATATCCACTTGTTGCCTTAAAAATGGGTCATGTTATGCATGTTGGGTACTTTGGCAAAACAAAAACAAAACAAAAGATCATAGTCCCTCGATGACACTATCTTGGTTGCCTAAACAAAAATGATTAAGTCCCTCAAAAAATTTCCAAAGATACTTGACACAATTGCTATCATGGTCTATACGATGTCCCGCGCCCGTCCCGTTTAACATCCTAATACAAGGTTGTTTACCAAATTCAATGGTAAAACAACAATGTCAAAAGGGTTAAAAACATTAGGAAAGATGTTTGAGTAAATTAGGGTAGATAGCTCTTAGTTACTTGATCAAAAGCTTGCAAAACATCCATGCTATTTTCAAACACACTTCACAACACAATTTCAAAACATTTCCCAAGTCAAACTTTCAAACATTGAAATCTTTTCAAAAGACAAAAACACCTTTGTATACATTCAAACAAGAATCATTACAAAGGTTGCCACAACAATGGCCTATTTTCAAAACATCTTTCAAAACCACACACAAAGCACCATTTCAAACTATTGAAAAGCAAAATCCAGTGATCTAAACAAGTAACTAAGAGCCTATAGATACCCATGGATGAAAAGGGTGCTTGCACCTTCCCTTTTCATAATCTACTCCCAGAACCCAAGAAAACATCTCAAAGGTATTTCCTGTGCTTTTTGACCTTTCCTTAGGATAAAATAAAAAGTCGATGGCGACTCTTGCTAAACCAAAACATTTGCAAACACAAAATGCAAAACCTCAAGTCAGTTCTCCTACCGTATCACAACTGCTATTGTTAAATATCATCGCCACTTGTCCGCCATGCTCCATTCCTTTGTTTATGACGGTTTCTTGAATGGGAGGAAATTGCGCCTTGCTTTTCAGGGTAGCCTTTGATTATTCATAGCCTAAACCAAAACGATTCTTCTTCTCGGGTATCTCTACAAGTTTACCCCAACCTTTTGAGGTACCATCTTCCACAGCTACTTGTAAATCTCTCCACGAAGTCACAGTAGGTTTCTTGATTTTCTCCAATGGTAGGGTTACCATTGAAGCAACCTCTAAGACTTGAAATGGTGTTGTTATGCAGTCTTCGTCTGCACTGATGTATCTGTAGGACCCTATGTGACTTAAAAAGATATCCTCTTCACCGTCGATTATAACCAATCTCCCTTTAAAAAATAATTTCAATTATTGATGTATAGTTGAAGTAACAACCCCCACTGCATGTATCCAAGTTTGTCCGAGCAAACATGTATATGTTGGTTCTATATCCATTACTTGAAAAGTCATATAAAACATATGCAGGTCGATCTTAACAGAAAGATCCACTTCTCCAAATACTGAACTTTGAGAACCATCAAAAGATTTAACTATCGTAGAACTTGGCCTTATAATAACATTATCTAGCGTTAACTTCATCAAGCTGGATTTTTGTAACACATTGAGGGAAGAACCGGTATCGGTGAGTACCCTGGACAGGTTAGTTGTACGTATCTGAATGGAAATATGTAATGCCTTGTTGTGAGCTATACCTTGCAGAGGCAACTCGCTATTATTAAAGCCTAGGTATGATCCAGATGTTAAGTTTTCTACGACATTATCGAACTGATTCACCTTAATCTCTTGTGCAAAATGAGCACAACTTAGAACCTTCATTAAAGAGTCTCGATGTGCTTCTAAATTGAGAAGTAACGAGTGTGTTGAAATATTGGTTGGGGTTTGGTGAAGCTAATCCATCACCCTATAACCACTTTTCTTGATTATTTTCAGGAATTCTTCCGCCTCTTGGTCAGTAAAATTCTTGCTCAGAGGTTCTTGACTTTGATTTTCCTCCAACATAACTTTTCCTTTATCCTTCACCAAAGCATCAATATTATCTCTAACCACGACATCATTCTTCTTTTGTGGTTCGGGACCATAAATTTGACCACTGCGAGTCATACCCCATGTTCCTGCTATATTTGTGATTGCATGTCATTGACTTTTCGATGGCTCACATTCTTATTTTAAACCATTGACGTATACAGTAGTGTTGTACCCCAAAATTTGCCCTCCCATATTCTTCAAGATTGGCCAAGAGCATGCTGCAAAATCTCCCAAGGGTTGCACAGTTCAATTGCCTCCTAATAGTCAAAAATTAGGGTTTTGGTTCTGACAAAGAAATTGAAGTTTCCAAGGGTCCAATCAAGTCCCACATGCCTATAAACATTGTCAAGCGTCCATATGCCAAGTTTCAAGGCTCACAACACCAGATTGCACAGTCAAAAACCCTAATTGCTCAACAGTCAACTGCAGGGGCAAAATGGTCATTTGACAGTCAAAAGTCAAAATTTTTGGTCAACATCTTATTTTGAAGCCACAAACATCATTTGATCAATTCTTGATCATGATTCTCAAAGCATGGCTCAAAAAGTCTCAAGATGCAAAAGTTTCTATTTTTGGACAGCTGAAAAAGTCAACTGCAAATTGACCAGGGCATAACTTCCACATGGTTTATCATAAAAATTCAATCCAAAGCTCATTTTGAATAAAATGACATTTCCTAAAACTCATCTTCACACTTCAAGTCCAAGAAATGCTCTCACAAAAGGTTTTCAATCTCAACATTATAGGTCATTTTCAAAAGTCAACAAAAAGGAACTTCAAGTCAAAGACCATAACGTGATATTGGTAAATCAAAATGACATGGGACCAAAGGAATTGGTTAGAGGACTTCAAGACCTTTCCAAAATGTCCAAAAACATGATCAAAGCTTAAAAATTGAGCAAGATATGCCTTGTGGAAGTTGGGAAATTTTTGGGAATTTTGAAAAGTCAACTTTGCTTCAAATGCCTCACAATTGCTAATGGGCCTCAATTTCTTCCATGAATCATCACCCAAAAGCTATGCACGACCCATTAAGCTAAAAGGGAGTTATTTTCTTATTTTTAATTAATTAATTGAGTTTTTAATCCTATTAATTCATTTAATTAAAATTAATTATGAAAAAATACTCAAATAAAGGTTTTGAATCTTTTGGTGCAGCATATTCACTCATCATGACCTAGATATTTCGTGTACCACATCAAGAGGCAAGATCTTCCAAAATAGGCAAGTTTCCATGGCAAAAAAAGATTGAAAAAGATCATGAAAATCAAATATTCAAAATCATTGAATACAAGGCTTTGGGCTTATTTTTCTGACCTAATTCCTTCCACATATATGTACAAACATAAACCTAATGCTAAGAACACAGAAGCTGCGCATAAGCATCAAGAACAACTTTGCACTTTTTTCCTAAAAATCTCAAAACTGTTTTCATAGCTAGAGCTTGTTTCAAAGATCAAAAACCATTCCAATACACTCCTGACACATCCAGGAAGCTTTTTCAATCAAAATCACGCCTCCATACTCAAGGAATTGGTAGATAGAAGCCTGACTTTTCTTTAAAATTTTCATATTCGTATTTGCATTTTCATACGTTATTCATGACTTTTAATGTGTGATTTATACTAACATGATGATTCTAAAGCTAATGGCACAATTCAATTGAAGAATGGCTGCCTGTATAGAAAGTTACCATGAACATATTTTAGGGTTTCAGGAACATTGAAATAGGGATTCTTTCATATGGAACAATTGGACATTCAAAACAATACCATTGAAACCAGGACCTTCCAACGAGTGGAAACCAACCATCGCGCCCTTTTTCTTTTTCACTATATGCTAATCACTATTTTTCAGGTTTAGGGTTAGTGGGGGTTTAAAACCCCCGCTATCTATTCTATATTTTCAGGCAAAAACGAAGAAGAAAGGGAGAAGACGCTGAGCTGTTGGCTTGTGGTTGGTTAGTTCAAACATTGGCGCGTTTTATTTTAATCCAGCATAATATTGTTTTCTCTCTCATAATAATCAGGGTCCACTAAATGAACAAAGAGACTCAATGGCTCAGTTGGCTTGTGCGTTGTCCTACAGGTATTGGGACCTGGGTTCGATTCCCAGGTCCCCCACATTCTCAATATTTTTTCTTGTAATGCGTTCAGGTACACTTTCCCTCCTGTGGTCCATCATACACCCCAACGCTGGTGCTTGCCAAATGTCCCAGGAGATCAATCCAAAGGTCAGGATGTGAGGTCCATCATGCACACTAGTCAACCATGCCATACGCAAGCGCTGAAAGTCAACATGGGCTTGGGATCAGTGGGCCAAACTGCTTTCTAAACACCTCCAAATTGGGCAGAAACCCCCCTTTTGTTTGTATTTTCTTTCTCTCATTTTTTCTCTATTATTTATTTTAATTTGTTTTATTATTTTAATTAATTCCACAAAATAATTTTTATAACACAAAAAAAAAATCAGAAAAGTCAAAAATAAAATATGTTTATTTAATTTTTAATTCATTAATAGTTTTTGTAAATAAATCTTAATGATCAAATTAGTTTAATTTTAGGTTTTCAACTTTAATGTTTTTTTTCTTAAATAAACTAAAAAATATAGAAATTAGGGTTTTAGTATTTTTATTCTTTTTCTTAATAAATAACCTTTTTATCATTATTAATTATTAATTATCTTTGTAAATACTTGTAATTAAATGATTAGTGTAAATTAAGTCAAAACTTAAACATTTTTTTTAATAATTAAAAACAAACTTAGAATTAGGGTTTTTATTTAATTTCTAATTTCAATTAATTCTCTTTATTTCCATTAAATACAAAAAACATAAAAAATCATTTCTTTTCTTTATTTAATAATTAATTCACTTCCAATTTCAATTTAATTTCTTTAAAGGGTCCAATGCCCTCGCACCTTCGATTATAATTTCTTTTCGCGCGTTTGCTTCTATTTTTCATTTTAAATATTATGTAATTGCCCCAAAGCTTTGTAATAGTAATTAGGACATTTACTTTCCGCACTTTTATTCAAAATCGGGTCTTTGTTAATTTGGCGATGTATAGACCCGCGCCTTGTAATAGCGTAGGACCTTTATTTTTCCGCATTTTAATTTCCGCACCCTTTAAAACTGCTAATCACATGAAAGAATGTATGCCCAAATAAAATCAAAGCGTAGCTCACCCAATGCATGACAAGATAAAATATAACTGAAAATGACACACAATTCACACACCACTCCTAGGGTACGCCTCACTGTTGCCTTGCCCCTCGAAATGTGGTCGTCGAGTATAGGACGTCTTAGTGAGTCCTTATGTCCATTGATCTAGTTGCCTCGAACAAGTTGCCTCGGAACGGTTGCCTCTGAATAGTTGCCTCGGAACGGTTGCCTCGGAATAAAAAGATCAATGGCATAAGGGTAGCTTCTAAGGTGTCCTACTGTTGCTCTGGTAACCACACTGTCCCTAACAAACGAATTGACCTGTACACCTCCAACGGTGGTGCTACCTACCTCTCAATGGTGGGATGGCACTACCTTAAGGACATTTACACAGCCTAATTCCTTAGGGTAGGTAGATGACTCGTAGATACTTGCTCTAATTCAAAACAAATCAAAAACCCTTTTCACACCGACACTTTTCAAAAAGCTTTCAAAAATAACTTTTCAAACACTCTTGAGGACTGATACAAGAGTCGATCTGAAATTTTAAAAGAAACTTTTTCAAACCCCCTCACTCTGAAAAGCAAACACTTTTGAAAACACAAATGAGCAAGTATCTAAGAGCCCATGGATAACCATGGATAGAAAGGGTGCTAACACCTTCCCTTTCTATAAATCTACCTCCCGAACCGAGAACATATCTCAATAAGGAATTTTTCTGTGCTTTTGTCCTTTCCATGTTGGAGAAAATAAAAGACGGTGGCGACTCTTGCTTCCGCAACATTTCGCGAACCAGCGTTAAACAGTCAGTTCCAGATCCACCGATCACAGAACTGGCGACTCTGCTGGGGATATACTTAAAGTGAGGTGTACCTTAGGATAGTTCATAACTGTGTTTTCAATTGCTTTGACTTGTTTGCTTTAAATTGTGGGTACTGTCTTGGGAGTTCTATAGATCCTAACACGGATCTGGGGATACCTTCTTAGAAAGTAGCAACAAGGCTGTGAGGGAACTGTGCGGGGTATACCGACATGGTTGAAACAGTCTGCTACGTTGATGTGGCACTTTGGTGTGTACCGGTAACCCTTGAGTTCAGTCAAGGAGAGTACGGGGCCTCCGCGTGGTGTCGTGAAGCATCAACTGACCTTAGGAACCTTAATTGAACTATCTTAGCCTCTTTAGGGTAGTGAGATAACTGACTTTGGTGCAGTCCGAGGTTGGTTGATACTCGATACTACACTCAATTAAGGGTTGCTTTCCTGGAATATTTCGGTCGCCAGTTCAGTGGCTAAATCGAAACGATGAACAATGAAAGCAATCCAGTGATATTGGGACCCTTAGAACCCGGTTTCTTCTGATAGGACAGGTTGAGCCCACCAACTTTAAGAGGGTAATACCCAGACCCCATGCAGGCCTAAACTCTAAGGTCTTGTCTTGTGTGACTTGTGTGCCTTATCATGTTTGCCTTTGTAAATATTTGTGGTGTGTTTAATCATAGCATCATGACATCATACAGCATCATATGCATTGGCTAACCATTTCAGGGGTTCAAATCTTCTTCTTTGTTCTTGTTTTGTAGGACATGGAAACTGTTCGCAGAAAAACAATTCAGATCAGCCTTGTAAGGATCCCTCCTCAACTTAAGGAGCTTATATCCAGGATTCCCGAGAGCTCTTCATTCAGCGAAAGACATGGAAGACTCATCAGCTTGGTCAACACCAACATTGAGGAAGATATGATAAAGGTCCTGTTCCAGTTCTTTGACCCTCTGCATCACTGTTTCACTTTCCTGGATTATCAACTGGTACCTACATTGGAGGAGTTCTCCCGGCTCTTGAAGATCCCTATCCTTGATCAACTACCCTACAACGGTATGGAAAAGGAACCCAAGCTTGAAGAGATTGCTAAAGCTTTACACCTACAACCATCTGACCTCAAGGGACATTGGGAAGTTAGAAGTGGTATCAAAGGGTTCTTAGCCAGGTTTCTGTTTGAGAAGGCCCAAGAATGTTGGAACTCCCTTGACCTACAAGGTTTTGAAGAAGTTGTGGCCCTCCTTGTCTATGGTTTGGTGTTGTTCCCTAATCCAGATCAGCTTATAGATATCAGTGCTGTCCAGATCTTCATGTCCAGGAATCCTATACCTACGTTGCTGGGGACATCCTTTACTCATGTTACACTCGAACCATGATAAAAAGAGGTGTCCTTATGTGCTGTACTCCTCTCCTGGGAAGGTGGTTTATTTCGCACCTTCCACAATCAGTTTTGAAGAACGAGCGGGGTTTGAGATGGTCACAGCGATTGATGACTCTTACGCATGCAGATATACATTGGTGCTCTCGGTCCAGAGAGGATGTCACTATCATTGATCGTTGCGGGGAGTACCTTAATGTTCCTTTACTTGGAATCATAGGAGGTATTACTTACAACCCATGCCTGGCTTGGAGACAGTTTGGTTATGCTCGGAGGGACGGCCCCCATGACATGTTAATTCCTGACGTAGTTTTTGACTTCGACAACGATGCACAAGGACTTCACCAGAGATTTATCAGAGCTTGGAGGATGCCAAGTAGGATAGACAGCAAGACCCTGGGGCACAGGAATTCCATCCCATTGGAACCTTATCTCAAGTGGGTGTCAGCCCGCTCCCAGAAGTTAGTAATGCCTTATCCTCATGTTCTCCCTGTGATCAAAGAGCCAGTCTTGGAAGGAGAGGTGTCCTACACCATTCAACATCCTGACATGCCCACGTCCTGGGAAGATATGCAGAAGAGCTGGATCCAGCTTAAGGAAGAACGGAATTCTCTTGAGACCAGTCTACATGCCAGTGAGAGGAAGGTCTTGGAGCTCACTCGCCTATTGCATGAGGAGAGGAATCTCAACACCTACATTGCTCCGAAGAGGATGCGTAGTGTCTTTTGGGATTGATTTGCTTTTGTAATGTTGTGCCCATGAGGCTTTGATGTACTGAACAATTATTTTCTTAATGATAACATGTGTTCCTTTTTTGTCTACAACAAATTTGAACTTTCGAACCCTTGAATGCATTGCATAAACACATATCATTCATCATGTGCATAGCAGGTACTCTTCTTTTCAGGTTGCTTACCGTTCTTCGCTGTTTATTTCAGCATCATGAACCCTGAATCATCTACCGAGCTGTCTATCAAGGGCCTTCAGGCGCAGAACACACAATTTCAGGAGCTGATCATGGGTTTGGCTCAAGGTCAAGAAGAGCTGAAGGCTTTGCTCCTGAAGAAGGAGAAGAAGAAGAAGAGAACTGTTCTTTTCAACTCGGGCCGGAGATTGGGTAACACTCTGTAGAATGAGGAAGCAGGTTCTTCTGTAGGCAAAGACAGTCCCCAGGGGGGAAGGGCTCCTAGTCCGGTGGTCTCTGACAACGAGACTGATTTTAATGAGGAACAGTATCCTCCGGCTGAAGACAGATACAAGCAGTTGGAAGACCGTCTGAACGCCATGGAGATTCAACAAGTGCCTGGTTTGGATTTCGGAGACTTGGGTTTATCTTCTGGTGTGATCATCCCTCACAAGTTTAAAGCACCATCTTTCACCAAGTATGACGGGGCGTCTTGCCCTAAGCTACACCTCAGATCTTATGTGCGGAAGATTCAGCCGTATACAGTGGACAAGAACTTGTGGATCCACTTCTTCCAGGAGAGTCTTTCAGGGACTCATCTCGAATGGTTCTATCAGCTGGATGGAACCAAGGTTCGTAACTGGGAGGAGTTGGCTACTGCTTTTTACAAGTAGTATCAATATAATGCCGACCTTGCTCCTACACGTACCCAACTCCAGGGTATGTCGCTAGGATCAGGCGAAGGTTTTAAAGAGTATGCACATAAGTGGAGGGATCTGGCTGGCAGGGTGCAGCCGCCGTTAACAGACCGTGAGCTAGTAGATATGTTCTTGGGGACCCTCTCCGGGCCATTCTTCAATCATCTTATCGGTAATTCGTCTGCAGGGTTTACTGACCTCATTCTGACAGGGGAAAGAATAGAGGTTGGTATGAAGTCAGGAAAGATCCAGAAAGGTGCATCTTCAGGTGCTGAGAAGAAGCCTTTTAAGAAGGAGGCCAGTGTTGTGTATGGGCCTAGAAGGAAAGATAAGCTAGAGCTCCGCCAATCTGTCAACGCGGTGGTGATTGCTAAGCCTGATGCCGCTCCTCGGCAAACTAATCAACCAAGGGCTGAAAGACCCAGAAGAGAATTTACTCGGCTGAGTATGACCTTGTCACAAATCTTGCCGCAGCTGCTATCAACCAACTTGTTGACTGTTAGAGAGGCCCCGAAGGTTGTGAATACTACCTCTCCCAAGTATAATCCAAATGCCCGCTGTGCTTATCACTCCGATAGCCCGGGGCATTCTACTGATGATTGCTGGGCCTTAAGGAATAAAGTGCATGACCTTATTGAGGCAAAGGAGGTACAGTTTGAGGCACCTGAGAAGCCTAATGTGGTGACAGCTCCCCTTCCCGCTCATGGAGTGAATGCTATCAGGGATGATGATGAAGTGGAAGAATCTGAGTTCAACAGCTGGATTTATCCGACGGCCGACAGTGGACCTAGCAATTGGATTGCAAAAGACAACCTGCCTGTTACTTTTGTTACGCAGTAATGAATTCCTTTGTTTTTGTTATCTGTAATAAACAATGAATTGAAACTTTATGGCCCGGTGTCTTACCCGGGGCACCGTTGGCTTCATTTGTGAGGGATTATAACTGTCATTTACATATCTCATGAATAAAGATCTTGGACTTTTTTTCGCATTTCAAATCTTATGCTCCCTTTCTTTCTTTCTTTATATATTGCAAAATAGTTGTATTTACACACACTCACCCATACAGGTTTCAATCCACTCTGGATCTCACTGGTAACGACTCTGCTACTGCCAGTTATGACTTTGAAAATCCGATCAACTTAGCCGAGACGAAGGTGAAGATGATTGCGAAGTGCCTGGCGAACTTGCAAGACTGTTACTCCAGGAAGAGAGGGCAATTCAACCACATGAAGAGCCAGTGGAAACGATAAATCTGGGTACTGAGACAGATAGGAAGGAAGTCAAGATTGGTGCCAATCTGGAGCTCAGCGTAAAGCAACGGTTGACTCAGATGTTACATGATTATGTGGAGATCTTTGCTTGGTCCTACGAAGACATGCCTGGGTTAGATACTGACATTGTGGTCCATCATTTACCTACCAAGGAAGACTGCCCTCCAGTTAAGCAAAAGGTCCGCCGTATGCATCCAGAGATGTTTGAGAAGATCAAAGCAGAGGTTATGAAACAGTTTGATGCCAGGTTTCTTGCAGTGACTTCTTACCCTCTGTGGGTTGCCAACGTGGTGCCGGTGCCGAAGAAAGACGGTAAGGTCAGAATGTGTGTTGACTACAGGGATCTAAACAGGGCCATCCCCAAGGATGACTTCCCCCTACCTCACATTGATGTTCTGGTTGACAATACTGCTCAGCACAAGGTGTTCTCTTTCATGGATGGTTTTTCAGGGTATAATCAGATCAAGATGGCTCCTGAAGACATGGAAAAGACTACCTTTGTTACTCAGTGGGGCACCTTCTGCTACAAGGTCATGCCATTCGGGTTGAAAAACGCTGGGGCAACCTACCAACGTGCCATTGTTGCTTTATTTCATGACATGATCCATCATGAGATTGAAGTGTATGTTGACGACATGATTGCAAGGTCCCAAACTGAGGAGGAACACCTTGATCATCTGCAGAAGTTGTTTGACCGTCTGAAACTGTACAAGCTGAGATTGAACCCGAACAAGTGCACCTTCGGGGTAAGATATGGAAAGTTGCTAGGCTTCGTTGTAAGTGACAAGGGTATTCAAGTGGACCCTGCTAAGGTTAAAGCCATTCAAGAGATGCCAGTTCCCAAGACAGAGAAAGAGGTCAGAGGCTTTCTAGGACGCCTGAATTACATTGCTCGATTCATCTCGCACCTAACTGCTACCTGCGAGCCAATCTTCAAGTTGTTGAAGAAAGATCAGGTAGTACGTTGGAACGATGAATGTCAGGCCGCTTTTGATAGAATCAAAGAGTATCTCCAAGAACCACCCATCCTTATGCCACCGGTTGAAGGGAGACCTCTGATATTATACATGAAAGTACTTGACAATTCAATGGGGTGTGTACTGGGGCAGCATGACGAGTCTGGCCGAAAAGAGCACGCCATTTATTACCTTAGCAAAAAGTTTACCGACTGTGAGACCCGATACTCACTGCTCGAGAAAACTTGCTGCGCTTTGGTATGGGCTGCTCGCCGGCTGAGACAGTATATGCTGACTCACACTACCTTGTTGATTTCAAAGATGGATCCTATAAAGTACATATTTGAAAAGCCTGCTCTGTCTGGGAGAATAGTAAGATGGCAAATGATCTTGACGGAATACGACATCCAGTACACGACTCAGAAAGCCATCAAGGGAAGTGTATTGGCAGACCATCTGGCACACCAGGCAGTGGATGACTACCAGTCAATGAACTTCGAGTTTCCGGATGAGAGCATCATGATAGTGACTGATTGTGAAGTACCTGGACCGGATGAAGGATCTGAGGAAGGATCCCGATGGTCTATGCACTTTGATGGAGCATCCAACGCTTTGGGTAACCGCATCGGCGCTGTGATCATATCCCCTCAAGGCACTCATACTCCACTCACTGCCCGACTATGTTTTAACTACACCAACAACATGGCGGAGTATGAGGCATGCATCATGGGTCTTCAAGTTGCGATCGACTTAAGGATCAAGTTTATGAGTGTCTTCGGAGATTCCGCTCTCGTGATCAATCAGATCAAAGGCGAGTGGGATACGAAACATCCGAATCTTATTCCTTACAGAGAATGTGTGTTGACATTGATTCCCCATTTTACAGAGATGACTTTTGAACACTTTCCGAGAGAGGAGAATCAGCTGGAGGACGCGTTAGCTACGATGTCTTCTATGTTCAAGGTCAAATGGGACAATGAGGCTCCCCGGGTCATCATCTGGAAACTGGAGGAACCGGAATACTGTTATGATCTTGAGGCTGAGGTGGTGACTGAGAAACCTTGGTACCATGAGGTGAAAAGATACTTGGAAGCTCAAGAATACCCTGAAGGTGCATCTATCAACGATAAGAAGTTTCTGAGAAGGTTCGCAGCGAAGTTCTTCCTCAGCAATGGCATTCTGTACAAGCGAAACCATGATTCGACCTTACTGCGTTGTGTGGATAAGACTGAAGCAGAAAGGATCATGGCGGAGCTGCACGAAGGTACCTTCGGAACGCATTCCAGTGGACATACTATGGAAAAGAAAATCCTTCGGGCAGGGTATTTCTGGTCCACAATGGAAGCCGACTGTTACCAACATTCTCGGACATGTCACAAGTGCCAGATATATGCAGATAAGGTGCATGTTCCTCCGGTTCCCCTGAATGTCTTGACTGCACCTTGGCCTTTTGCAATGTGGGGTATAGATATGATCGGCGAGATTAAACCTACGGCATCCAACGGGCATCGCTTCATCCTGGTGGCGATCGATTATTTTACAAAGTGGGTTGAAGCAGCTTCCTACGCTACAGTAACCAAGAATGTCGTGGCACGGTTCATTCGGCATAACCTGATCTGTCGATACAGCGTCCCAGAAAGGATCATTACAGACAATGGTACCAATCTCAATAACAAGATGATCACTGAGCTCTGCGAGCAATTTAAGATACAGCACCACAACTTTTCTCCCTACCGGCCGAAGATGAATGGGGCTGTAGAAGCAGCGAATAAGAATATCAAGAAAATTGTGCAGAAGATGACAGTGACCTATAAAGATTGGCACGAGATGTTACTGTTTGCTCTACATGGGTACCGTACCTCAACAAGGACGTCAACCAGGGCAACTCCTTTCTCCTTGGTCTACGACATGGAGGCAGTCTTACCGATCGAAGTGCAGATACCCTCTCTCCGGATAATGAAGGATTCAGATCTGAGCGAAGATGATTGGATCCAGACACGACTTGATCAGTTAAACTTAATTGACGAAAAGAGACTCACCGCTATTTGTCATGGTCAGACGTACCAAAAAAGGATGATCAGGGCATTTAACAAGAAAGTCAAACCATAAGAGTATCAAGTTGGGGATCTGGTAATCAAACGTATCATCCTTCCTCAGAGTGATCCAAGGGGCAAATGGACCCCTACGTACGAAGGGCCATTTGTGGTTAAACATGTGTTCTCAGGAGGAGCCATGATTCTAACCACCATGGATGGTGACGACCTTCCTCACCCCGCCAATGCAGACATAGTAAAAAGATACTACACATGATAAAAGACCCGCTAGGTTGACATACCTAGGCAAAAATTAGGGCTTCCCGGCGAACCAAAAGGGTTCGGGCAAAATGAAGGGATGAAATGAAAAAAATCTGTACACCCGGCAAGTCGAAAACCTGAAAAGGCGGCTTGGGCAAAAATGGGTATCCCGGTGGACTGAAAACCCGAAAGGGCGGTCCAGGCAAAAGTTAGGGATAAAGCGTAAAACTATGTCTCATTGGATCACTTTGCATCCAGAATCCGGTATCAACTGTAAAGTTCAAAAGGCATCGATCAATCAGCTTCATCTTCAGCTAGGTCATCAAGTGATGAGACGCTCGAAGATATAAAGGCGATAGCAGAGTTGGAACCCAGTGGGATTATTCTTTTCACATAGCTGTTTTGTTTTCCCTTTGTACAAATTTGTATAAACTCTTTTGTTCGGCGGCGTTCTCTTACTAGGACGTCAGCCTCTTGAACATAAAACGCCTATTTACAGGCAAATTCAAAAATCAATATAAATTCACTTTTCAGACAAATTGCCAATTGTTTTTCCTTTTTTTTGTTTTGTTTTGCGAAGAACGTCCAAGGTTCAATTTGTGATATATGCATTTGACAATAATTTGCTAACTCATAAATATTTGCATACGAAACAAAGGATTAATTACAGGTAACATTAGAAACAGGGGCAATGATGAGTTGTCTAAGCGATCTAATTGCTCTGTCCACCAAGGTACCAAGGTAAGTTCAGCTGAAGAACACAACCAGTATATCTTAATTCCCCAGAGAGTGAGTCAGCAAGTCAATACACTCTCCCCAAGCAGAGTTATCCCATCAGCCTTAAGGAAGTTAGGTATCCCCAGCAGACCTCAACATTCCCCAGCACAATATACAGACATTCTTAACAAGCATCCCCGGCAGTCTTGATCAAGGATTGTTCCCCGGTGGTATATTAGACATTCGGCGGAGCCACTTCCCCAAAACATCTCAAAAATTTCCCCAGGAGAGTCCAATATAGTTCAAGATTTCCCCAGGAAAGTTTGAATCCATCTCCCCAGCAGGAAACTTATCCCCAGTAGATTCTGGAAGCTTCCCCCCTGCGGAGCACGAACGCGACTCCCGGCTTTATTCAAAGGTTATTTCCCTACCAGGATATAACTGGGTTATCCTCAGCCAAAAGCCACGGGAAGATCGTCGTCGACAAAGTCTTCTTATCCCCAGCGGAGTCTATTAACACTTCTAACATAACAACGCTATCCCCAGCGAAGTTATCATCAACATCCCAGCAAAGTACCTCTCTTCCCACAGAGTATTTGTTCCCCAGCAAGATCGCTAGAATAATTTTCCCCCGCAGAGTTTTCTATTTGCCAAGTTTATTCCCCAACGGAGTTATCTTCTCCTACCGGTATTCTTGCAACTATCACTCCCCAGCGGAAACAGCGAAATGCTATTTAACATCAGCCCAGGATTTAACTTCCTGGCACCCGTCAAGGATTTATTTTCCTAAGACGAAAACATACGTTCATAAACATCGCATTTCCATACATTATAGCATGCATATACGCATCATGAACATACAATCTCATCATGCATGTCATACATCATGACATCGCATACAACTAATGTTTTGTCTTTTCAGGACAAAAGTTAATACAAAGATGATTACTACCAACGGTCGCAACTAAAGATTCGATTCCTGTATCTTGCCAGGGTGTATCTGTTGACGACTAGCATTACCAGACCCGATTCCTGTATCTTGCCAGGGTGCGTCTGAAGAGTTTGAGGATCCGATTTCTGTATCCTGCCAGGGTGTATCCGTTGAAGACTAACAGTACCAGATCCGATTCCTGTATCTTGCCAGGGTGTGTCTGAAGAGTTCGAGGATCCGATGCCTGTATCTTGCCAGGGTGTATCCGTTGAAGACTAACAGTACCAGATCTGATTCCTGTATCTTGCCAGGGTGTGTCTGAAGAGTTCGAGGATCCGATGCCTGTATCTTGCCAGGGTGTATCCGTTGAAGACTAGCATTACCAGACCCGATTCCTGTATCTTGCCAGGGTGTGTCTGAAGAGTTTGAGGATCCGATTCCTGTATCTTGCCAGGGTGTATCTGTTGAAGACTAACATTACCAGATCCGATTCCTGTATCTTGCCAGGGTGCATCTGAAGAGTTCGAGGATCCGATGCCTGTATCTTGCCAGGGTGTATCCGTTGAAGACTAACATTACCAGACTTGATTCCTGTATCTTGCCAGGGTGCGTCTGAAGAGTTCGAAGATCTGATTCATGTATCTTACCAGGGTGTATCCGTTGAAGACTAACATTACCAGACCCGATTCCTATATCTTGCCAGGGTGCGTCTGAAAGATTCTCTCATCGTTACTGTTGAGGTAGTAATCATCCAAGGTTCTCTCACCGTCCCGTTGAGGTAGTAACCATCCCTGATTCATTCATAACCTTTTGAAGCTCCCGACTCGATTCCTGTATCTCGCCAGGGCACGTCTGAAGAGTTCAAAGATTCGATACCTGTATCCAGCCAGGGCGCGTCTATATACAGAATTTTAAGGTCAACTACTGTAACAGGCCAGGTTATTATCTTTCTTTTTCAGGTACGCAAGTTCTCGCTAAGGAAACTCTTACGTGATCGACACCCAGATGGCATCTATAAGCCCATCCACCTATCCATCAATCTCCAAATGGCATCTGTAAGCCCATTCCCACTAACATACTACTGACACTCTATAATGTGAGTGCAAATTTCTGGGCACTCTAGTGTTCAATCATCTTTCACCTTCGGATTACGAAAGGCACGCCAGCCAATCTACATCCTCAGGTCTAAGAAGATTGAACAGGGGCAACTGTTGTACCCCAAAATTTGCCCTCCCATATTCTTCAAGATTGGCCAAGAGCATGCTGCAAAATCTCCCAAGGGTTGCACAGTTCAATTGCCTCCTAACAGTCAAAAATTAGGGTTTTGGTTCTGACAAAGAAATTGAAGTTTCCAAGGGTCCAATCAAGTCCCACATGCCTATAAACATTGTCAAGCATCCATATGCCAAGTTTCAAGACTCACAACACCAGATTGCACAGTTAAAAACCATAATTGCTCAACAGTCAACTGCAGGGGCAAAATGGTCATTTGACAGTCAAAAGTCAAAAATTTTGGTCAACATCTTATTTTGAAGCCACAAACATCATTTGATCAATTCTTGATCATGATTCTCAAAGCATGGCTCAAAAAGTCTCAAGATGCAAAAGTTTCTATTTTTGGACAATTGAAAAAGTCAACTGCAAATTGACCAGGGCATAACTTCCACATAGTTTATCATAAAAATTCCATCCAAAGCTCATTTTGAAGAAAATGACATTTCCTACAACTCATCTTCACACTTCAAGTCCAAGAAATGCTCTCACAAAAAGTTATCAATCTCAACATTATAGGTCATTTTCAAAAGTCAACAAAAAGGCACTTCAAGTCAAAGACCATAACTTGATATTGGTAAATAAAAATGACATGGGACCAAAGGCATTGTTTAGAGGACTTCAATACCTTTCCAAAATGTCCAAAAACATGATCAAAGCTTAAAAATTGAGTAAGATATGCCTTGTGGAAGTTGGAAAATTTTTGGGAATTTTGAAAAGTCAACTTTGCTTCAAATGCCTCACAATTGCTAATGGGCCTCAATTTCTTCCATGAATCATCACCCAAAAGCTATGAACGACCCATTAAGCTAAAAGGGAGTTATTTTCTTATTTTTAATTAATTAATTGAGTTTTTAATCCTATTAATTCATTTAATTAAAATTAATTATGAAAAAATACTCAAATAAAGGTTTTGAATCTTTTGGTGCAGCATATTCACTCATCATGACCTAGATATTTCGTGTACCACATCAAGAGGCAAGATCTTCCAAAATAGGCAAGTTTCCATGGCAAAAAAAGATTGAAAAAGATCATGAAAATCAAATATTCAAAATCAGTGAATACAAGGCTTTGGGCTTATTTTTCTGACCTAATTCCTTCCACATATATGTACAAACATAAACCTAATGCTAAGAACACAGGAGCTGGCATAAGCATCAAGAACAACTTTGCACTTTTTTCCTAAAAATCTCAAAACTGTTTTCATAGCTAGAGCTTGTTTCAAAGATCAAAAACCATTCCAATACACTCCTGACACATCCAGGAAGCTTTTTCAATCAAAATCACGCCTCCATACTCAAGGAATTGGTAGATAGAAGTCTGACTTTTCTTTAAAATTTTCATATTCGTATTTGCATTTTCATACGTTATTCATGACTTTTAATGTGTGATTTATACTAACATGATGATTCTAAAGCTAATGGCACAATTCAATTGAAGAATGGCTGCCTGTATAGAAAGTTACCATGAACATATTTTAGGGTTTCAGGAACTTTGAAATAGGGATTCTTTCATATGGAACAATTGGACATTCAAAACAATACCATTGAAACCAGGACCTTCCAACGAGTGGAAACCAACCATCACGCCCTTTTTATTTTTCACTATATGCTAATTGCTATTTTTCAGGTTTAGGGTTAGTGGGGGTTTAAAACCCCCGCTATCTATTCTATATTTTCAGGCAAAAACGAAGAAGCAAGGGAGAAGACGCTGAGTTGTTGGCTTGTGGTTGGTTAGTTCAAACATTGGCGCGTTTTATTTTAATCCAGCATAATATTGTTTTCTCTCTCATAATAATTAGGGTCCACTAAATGAACAAAGAGACTCAATGGCTCAGTTGGCTTGTGTGTTGTCCTACAGGTATTGGGACCTGGGTTCGATTCCCAGGTCCCCCATATTCTCAATATTTTTTCTTGTAATGCGTTCAGGTACATTTTCCCTCCTGTGGTCCATCATACACCCCAACGCTGGTGCTTGCCAAATGTCCCAGGAGATCAATCCAAAGGTCAGGATGTGAGGTCCATCATGCACACTAGTCAACCATGCCATACGCAAGCGCTGAAAGTCAACATGGGCTTGGGATCAGTGGGCCAAACTGCTTTCTAAACACCTCCAAATTGGGCAGAAACCCCCCTTTTGTTTGTATTTTCTTTCTCTCATTTTTTCTCTATTATTTATTTTAATTTGTTTTATTGTTTTAATTAATTCCACAAAATAATTTTTATAACACAAAAAAAAAATCAGAAAAGTCAAAAATAAAATATGTTTATTTAATTTTTAATTCATTAATAGTTTTTGTAAATAAATCTTAATGATCAAATTAGTTTAATTTTAGGTTTTCAACTTTAATGTTTTTTTTCTTAAATAAACTAAAAAATATAGAAATTAGGGTTTTAGTATTTTTATTCTTTTTCTTAATAAATAACCTTTTTATCATTATTAATTATTAATTATCTTTGTAAATACTTGTAATTAAGTGATTAGTGTAAATTAAGTCAAAACTTAAACATTTTTTTTAATAATTAAAAACAAACTTAGAAT
The DNA here is from genome assembly GCA_948472305.1 of Vicia faba. Taxonomy (NCBI): domain Eukaryota; kingdom Viridiplantae; phylum Streptophyta; class Magnoliopsida; order Fabales; family Fabaceae; genus Vicia; species Vicia faba. The sequence continues at coordinate 843,395,558 of OX451740.1, forward strand.
TAGGGTTTTTATTTAATTTCTAATTTCAATTAATTCTCTTTATTTCCATTAAATACAAAAAACATAAAAAATCATTTCTTTTCTTTATTTAATAATTAATTCACTTCCAATTTCAATTTAATTTCTTTAAAGGGTCCAATGCCCTCACACCTTCGATTATAATTTCTTTTCACGCGTTTGCTTCTATTTTTCATTTTAAATATTATGTAATTGCCCCAAAGCTTTGTAATAGTAATTAGGACATTTACTTTCCGCACTTTTATTCAAAATCGAGTCTTTGTTAATTTGGCGATGTATAGACCCGCGCCTTGTAATAGCGTAGGACCTTTATTTTTCCGCATTTTAATTTCCGCACCCTTTAAAACTGCTAATCACATGAAAGAATGTATGCCCAAATAAAATCAAAGTGTAGCTCACCCAATGCATGACAAGATAAAATATAACTGAAAATGACACACAATTCACACACCACTCCTAGGGTACGCCTCACTGTTGCCTTGCCCCTCGAAATGTGGTCGTCGAGTATAGGACGTCTTAGTGAGTCCTTATGTCCATTGATCTAGTTGCCTCGAACAATTGCCTCGGAACGGTTGCCTCGGAATAGTTGCCTCGGAACGGTTGCCTCGGAATAAAAAGATCAATGGCATAAGGGTAGCTTCTAAGGTGTCCTACTGTTGCTCTGATGACCACACTGTCCCTAACAAACGAATTGACCCGTACACCTCCAACGGTGGTGCTACATACCTCTCAATGGTGGGATGGCACTACCTTAAGGATATTTACACAGCCTAATTCCTTAGGGTAGGTAGATGACTCGTAGATACTTGCTCTAATTCAAAACAAATCAAAAACCCTTTTCACACCGACACTTTTCAAAAAGCTTTCAAAAACAACTTTTCAAACACTCTTGAGGACTGATACAAGAGTCGATCTGAAATTTTCAAAGAAACTTTTTCAAACCCCCTCACTCTGAAAAGCAAACACTTTTGAAAACACAAATGAGCAAGTATCTAAGAGCCCATGGATAACCATGGATAGAAAGGGTGCTAACACCTTCCCTTTCTATAAATCTACCTCCCGAACCGAGAACATATCTCAATAAGGAATTTTTCTGTGCTTTTGTCCTTTCCATGTTGGAGAAAATAAAAGACGGTGGCGACTCTTGCTTCTGCGACATTTCGCGAACCAGCATTAAACAGTCAGTTCCAGATCCACCGATCACAAGTAGAATCATAACTCCATGGTACTGCTTTGCTACTTTTGTAAGGGGTAGGAGATGCCCCTCTAATCACCATTGTAGTCTTTGGAACAACTAGAATTCTCAGAGTCTGGCGTGATATCATCATTGGTGCTTATGTTGACTCTCCCCATGGAATTGCAAGATTCTTCTTATTAAGATTCGACCCTTGGCAAGGAATTACCAATGGCTTCTTCGCACTTCCATCGATCGTAGCTATGTATTCTTCTTTAGGGTATTGCCTGAATTGGACTATCCCCTGATCCACCAATTTTTGCAACGTCTTATCAAAAGCTTCATTGTGTTCCAAGAGGAACCCAGACTCCAACAGATATTCTTTCAAAAAATTTATTGGGTCCTTTACTTGTCTGGATGCCCCAAAGTTAGTGACCACTTCAATTACATTTATCGCTGGTCCACCATGCGGAGGCATGGACTTTGCTTTGGTGTTTGGTTTATCAAAAGTTATATCCTAAGAATCCAACAAATCCTAAACCATGTGTCTAAAGGCCCAAAATGTTTCTATAGTATGTCCCAGAGAGTTGGCATGATACTCGAACCTGGCATTGGCATTGTACTTTGGTGGGAGTGCCCCAATTGGAGGAGCCAGTGGCTTTTGTTCTACCAAAGATTCCTTGAGTAGATGTTGCAGTAATTGATTATGCAACATGGGAAGGGGATCAAATCTTCTTGGAGGCCTTTCAAACTTGTTTTGTTGTTGTTCTAGTGGAATTACCAATGGTTGTTTTGCCCTTGGGTGCGATGTGATAACATTAATTTCTCCTTCCTTTTTTTTGAGAAGTTAGGAACATGTATCTTTGAATTATAAGGGGTACTAGATGATGCCCCTTGTATCTTCCCACTCTTTATACCTGCTTCAATTCTTTCACCGATAGTCACCAAATCAGAAAATACGGAAGAGACGTTCCCTACCATCTTATCATAGTACAACCCTTGTAAAGTACCCATGAACATATTGACTAATTCTTTCTCCAGGAGTGGTGGTTGTACACGAACTGCCATTTCTCTCCACCTCTGAGCATATTCTTTGAAGGACTCATCCTTCTTCTAAGATAAGTTTTGGAGCTGCATGCGGTTAGGCGCTGTGATCGGTGGATCTGGAACTGACTGTTTTAACGCTGGTTCGCGAAATGTCGCGGTAAGCAAGAGTCGCCACCGTCTTTTATTTTCTCCAAATGGAAAGGACAAAAGCACAGAAAAATTCCTTTAAAGAGATTGCTCTCGGTTCGGGAGGTAGGTTATAGAAAGGGAAGGTGTTAGCACCCTTTCTATCCATGGTTATCCATGGGCTCTTAGGTACTTGCTCAATGTGTTTTCAAAATGTGTGCTTGCTTTTCAATTGTGGGTTTAAAAAAAGTTTCTTTGAAAAATTTCAGTTCGACTCGTACGTCAGAGTGTTTGAAAAATTTGCTTTGAAAGCTGTTGAAAAGTGTTTTTTAGATTTAAAAGAAAAAAAAAGAAAAGTTAATTAAAATTAAAATCCTAGTTCTAATGTCTTTTAAGTTTATTATGAAAATATTGACTTTTACCCTAATTCAATTCTAAATTAATTTATGTGCATTAAATAAATAAACAATATTATTAAAAAAAAAAGAAAATAAAAAGTTATTAAACCTAAACTCTATTTTTTTGGATTTTAGTTATTAAAAGAATTAAAATCTAACCTAAAATGCAACCCTAGTTTAATTATGAAAAACACTAATACTATGGCAAAAAACAAGGAAAGTTAAAAGGAAAAAGTCATTAACCTAATTCTATGTTTTTGTTTTTTTTTATGGAAGAAAGAATTAAAGTTAAAACCTATTTTACTAAATTTATTTACATGTTAATTATTTACAAGAAAATAAATAAAATAAATATTTTTTATATTTTTATCCATAGAAAGGGTGCTAACACCTTCCCTTTCTATAACCTACCTCCCGAACCGAGAGCAATCTCTTTAAAGGAATTTTTCTGTGCTTTTGTCCTTTCCATTTGGAGAAAATAAAAGACGGTGGCGACTCTTGCTTACCGCGACATTTCGCGAACCAGCGTTAAAACAGTCAGTTCCAGATCCACCGATCACAGGCGCCATGTCTAAATTGTATTTGTATTGTCTTAGGAAAGCGTTGGCTAGATCTTCCCATGTCTGGATATGAACTCGCTCCAATTGCATGTACCAATCTAAAGACGCCCCATTCAAACTGTCTTGGAAACAATGGATCATCAGCTTTTAATCTTGAGCATAGGCATGCATTTTTCTGTAATACATGCGTAGATGGTTCCTCAGGCATGTAAGTCCCTTATATTTTCTAAAGTCAGGTACTTTAAATTTTAGAGGGATCACCACATCTGGAACTAAACCCATTTCGAGAGCAAAGACATCGAAAGCATCGTAACTCTCCACAACCTTCAACCTTTCTTCAAGAACTTTGTATTGGTTGAGCACCAAGGGATTTTCAGTGACATAGGTATGGGTTGTCTTTTGAGGTACTTTATTAACGTCTTCTAAGTCATTGTCTCCATACTACAAGTCTATGTAGTTATCCGCGCTGTTGACCAAAATCTACAAAGTATGGGATGCCCCTACTTTCGATGGAGGCGGGATAAACCCTTCAGTATTAGCTTGTATGACCTCTTGTTGTGCTACAGTTGACTTTTGAGGTCTTGATTCTGGTTCTTTTCTAGGTTTGTGGCCGCTTGATGCACCAAAAGATTGGGCTACTTCTTCAAAGGTTGCCCTAGGAATTTGTTCTTGCCTTTCGATAATGTTCTTCAAGGCTAGCAGAACTTGGCTCATATCTCCCTTCATCTAGTTGATGTGCCTTTCACCTGCTCCAAATCCTCTTTGTATTCAACTTGATTCTCTGTGATCTGTTCCATCACTTTCTTTTGATGGGCTCTTGTTTGATATGGCGGTCGGAGAGGTGGTACTTTCTTACCAATGATTTAACTGGAGATTTTTTCTTTTGAAAACGGTGATAAGTTTTTTGTATGAAGTTATGAAATGCAATGTTTGTGAATGCATGAATGCGTAAAATATGCTAAGAGTTTCGTTTTTTGAATCTCTTATTTACTTGGATTTTCGATATATATATATATATATATATATATATATATATATATATATATATATATATATATATATATATATATATATATATATATATATATATATATATATATATATATATATATATATATATATATATATATATATATATATATATATATATATATATATATATATATATATATATATATATATATATATATATATATATATATATATATATATATATATATATATATATATATATATATATATATATATATATATTATTTATTTCCTTAGGTTTTGCTTTTTTATTGGCGAGCATCTTAAAAATAATTACACAAATGAGATACAGAAACAAAACTTTTATCGATAATAATTGCCTTTAAAAATAGAATACAATTCAGATATTGAAAAATGTTCAAACCAAAACATCAAAATTAACTTTCTGAAAGAAATAATAAAGGGAAACAAAATCTTTTAAGTGCGCCTGTGGATTTCTGCTCTGAAGCCATCAACCATAGTCCTACAAAGCTTGAGGAAGTCTTCAACGTCTTTTGGGAGCGGGACCATCACATTTTTCGCGTCTCTCAAAATTCTAGGGATGTCGCCAATTAGATTGTTGGCTAAGAAGGCGAGTCTTGCATGCTTGTCTTTATAGAAACGATATTCCTGGTAGAGGTCCGGAATTATCTTATGATTACCCTTTCCTGCTTTGGCGATCTTTGCATATTGTTCTTCCCAATATAATTTTCCAGCCCTCGTCTCTGTATAGAGTTTCCTTTGTATGAGGAAATTCTTTTTGAGGTCTTCTAACTCATGACACACTTGTTCATATTCATCGGTCTTTTGGGCGAGAAGTCTTTATTCCCTCATCCTCTTGATATGTTCCCCTACATCTGATTCTTGTCTATCTTGGAGTCTTGTAGTAAGATACTTTATTTTCTCTTCTTGATCTAAAGAAGTTTGTGCCAAATATTAAATTTGACCCCTCAAATTTTCTTCCATCTCCTTTTTGTCTTGTAACGCCTTTTCGTACCACCTACGTAGCTTCCCGATTTCACCAGCAGCATCGTCCAAATGTTGGTTATGGGAATCTAAGTTAAAGGTAGCACTCAACAACCCTTCAGTTGAACGTTTCCGCTTAAGACTCTCCTTTTCAAATGCTTCACGGTCTTTCTGGATCTGTTGATCTTTGGACTCAAGCTCGCGTTGCATTTGTATTTTCTCCTTAGCTAAGGTGTGAAGGCTAAGCTCTAATTCTTCTTTCTCCTTTTGAGCTTGATTCAAAGCTTTCTTCAAGTTGTCTATTTCTTCTAAGGACATAGACAGAGGATCTGGGACATTTGGTTTGTACTCAGGATCAATGTCAAATGGTAACTTAACAACTTGCACCTTATCCAAAACCCATTATGTGTAAGGTTCTTTTGCCACAACATTCTTTCTTTCATCCTTTCTTTTATTAACCCTATTCCAAGCTCAGATGATCTTGTTGAACAACTCTCCGTCGTTTTTGTCCATGTCATGAATGATTAATTGTTGAAGTTGTTCATCAGAGGGTTTATCCTCCAAAGGGTACCCTAGTTGTCGCAAACCCAAAGTAGGGTTGTAATTGATGCAACCACGTGACCTAATCAATGGAACATTCAGAGAATATCCACAACTGTAAATGATATCTCCAATATTAAGCTTTCTGACATACCATAACACAGAATCAGGAGTAAGAGATCTTAATTTTTTAGGCCACTCAAATTGTGTCAAAGTTTTAATCATATAGTCCTCCTTATAGAGGTAAGACATAAACCAAGAATATAGAAGCGAGATACAACAGTTCAGAGTACCCCTCCCATTTTTATACCGAGTGTGAAGAGCATAGTAAATATCAGCAATTAAGGCAGGAGTTGGGTCTGCATTCAAAGCTTTCGCACCCCAAAACACACTAATAGCTCCATGGTCAATATAGTCCAAAGTCCACAGAAATAGAATTACACCAAAGGCAGGTAGTCTTAAACAATCAACACAAGACTCCCATTCTTTGTTATTGGTAAAAGAAAGGGCTTTAGCTTCCAAATAATATCTTTTAACCCCTTGTACATCACCTTCTTTTTTGTAATTAAGTGAAAATTCAGGATAAGGGATCCCTAAACCATTTTCTAAGTCCTTAATTTCAATAGTTTGTTCAATTCCCACATAAGCTTTTTCTTTAGAAAAATTCAAGAGCCTATCAAATTCTTCCAAAGTCAGCACTAGTTAAAAGTCTTGGAAGGTAAAACACCTCAATGGAGGATCGTAGAAATGAACCAAGGAAGAAATAACATCCAATTGTACATACACTTTTTTCAACTCAAGGGTATCCCCATAACAGCGAGTAAACATCTTCAAAGCTTTTTCACATAGTTTCCCCTTGATGGTCTTGATCTTTGTCATATTTGACTTGACGATACTAACACAAACAAGTTGTTTCCCTCTGGAATTCATTTTTAAGAAACTTCACCAAAAACATTTGACTATTTTTTGATCCTTTGAATAAGAGAGACAAAAAGAATGGAGGATAATGAATATGTGAAATGCAAGATGTATGAATGCATGATTGTATGGCATAGTAACGAGATTTCATGAAAGGTATTCTTAGTTGGTAGGCTCCTAGTTTTGGCCTAAGTATATTATATCCTCCCCATAAGGTGGTTTCCTTAAGGGTGTCATGGATAACACTATAGGGAAAGGAACACGGGCCTCTCTTAAGTGGAGCCTCTCTGTAGACCAAAACTTTCGTCTCTAAGGTCGTAAAAGGTCTCACCATAATATTTTGGTTTAAGGGATATACAAAAATTCATAGGTTTAATTCCTAAGTCCTACCCCCCAAGAGGATACCCCTTGAGATATATTTCTTTTTTGGAATTCCATCGACTATAGGCGAAGTCGTCACGAAAACTCATAGGGATGATGTATCCCCTTGGCCAATAGACGAACCTTCTTTCTAAGGTTTTGAAAATATTTTTTGAAATAATAAAAACCCATCACAAATAAATAAAATATGACAATAAAAAAATATAAAGCCAGATAATAAACCAAAAGAATAAATAAATAAAAATAAATAATAAAAATAGAAAACCCAAAAAAAAAACTAAATCTAAAAGTGAGGCTTCTAAACCCTAGGGTTGAGTCCCCAGCAGAGTGACCAGATGTAATAACTGGTTTGAAAATAAGAGTCGCCACCATTACTTTTTATCCTAGGGAAGGGAATATAACGAATAACTCTAATTTGATCAGAGATACTAAGTAGTTTACTTTGTAAGTACGAAGTGCGCCTAAGAGGCAGGGGGGGGGGGGTGAATTAGGTACTTTTAAAATTTCTGGTTTTAGTGATGATGGATATTATTTCTCTGGTTTATGGTGTGCTTATGAAAGATTAAAGTGCAGAAAAATAAAGAGACACAAGCGATATATCCTGGTTCCCCTCACAATCCAAGAGTACTCCAGTCCCCTTTCAACATGAAAGAGATTTCCTTATTGTGGCAAACTTAAACAAGAACTACCCAAAACCAAGAACAATCCTCTTGGACCAAGAACAATCCTCTTGGACCAAGAACAATCCTCTTGGACCAAGAACAATCCTCTTGGACCAAGAACAATCCTCTTGGATTTTCACTATGTCAACAATGAGAACAATCCTCTCAAAGTGACTTTACTTGTATCCAATAATCCTTGAAAAACAAGATTTATAAAACCACTTAAACTTATTTCCAACAATCCTGAAAAACAAGCAAGTATATAGCTGTTGTACCCCAAAATTTGCCCTCTCCTATTTCCTCAAAACATGGCAAGAAAAATCTCCAAGTGGCTCAAGATTGCTCAAGAGTTGGACAGTCAAGCTATCTCCTAAGGCAGTCAACCCCAAATTAGGTTTTGTGTTGCATCAAGATATTTGAGTCCAGATGACCTCAAGGTCATCCATGTCAAATTTCAAGCCTTGCAGAGGAAGTTTGCTCAGTCAATTGCTCAAAGGGTCCAAAAATCGACTGTGTTAGGGCAAAAGTCAACTGTGACCCAAATACAGTCAAACCTCAAGACTTTTTGTCAACATTATCATTTTGAAGGTTATTTCATCATTTGATCAAGGGTTGATCATGATTCATCAAGGATTGCTCAAAATTCATCAAGACTCAAAAGTTGCTAAATTAGGGTTTTGCAGGAAAAGTCAACTATCCCCAAAACTTAAAATTTTGTCAAATGGGCCCATTCTTTTCCACTTGATTTGGACTTGCCACATTACAACGTGTCCTAGCCTCGGCCTTGTGTCCATTATCAAATTTTATTATTTTATTTGATTTTTATTGAATTATTTCATTTTAAATCAATTAAAATCAATAAAATCCCAAAGCTTGATTACATGAGATCTTTTTATATTTTCAGGACTTAATCATCATCAATATCATGATCAAACTCGTATCAAGTATTCCATGTGCAAAAAGATTGAGTTTTTGACAAAATTGGCAAGTCTTCAATGGTGAATCAAATCCAATCTTAAGGCATTGATGTGGAAAGATTCAAGACAAATTTGTCGACCTAATGCATTGCATATTACATATACAAGTCAAGGAACACGAAATTGAACCTAGAGGCTGCAAGAACACCAAGAACCAAACTTGCAAAATTGACAAAAAAGTGTGAAACTGAAATCACCCTTGGAGCCATTTTCAGAAGCGAAACTCAATGCCAATCAATTGTTGGAGGTTCACTGAGCCAGAACCACACCCCTAGCAAGCTCTCATACACTCCCAAAAGCTGTGTAAGTGTCTCAAAAAATCGCTTTTTGTTTGAATTCGTGGATCCTTATTCTTGCACTTTTTTCACAAACCATTTGGATATTCGTGATCCTCATCAAATTTCCAAGCTTCCTATATTATCCAATTGCATTTATCTGATCTGTAACTCCATAGCCGAATCTAGGGTTTCATGGTTGTTTTTTTGGGCGTTTCTTTTTCAGGCAAAATCAACTCCATTAATGGCCATGGACATGACCGGAGGAGGAAGACGAGCATAACCATGGTCTTGGGAGGAATTTTCATGGCCTAGAATTGATTTTAGGATTGACATACGAATTTAGCTGCGATATAAATCTGCAGGTAAATTTACAGGGGGCTGGAGGTTAGGGACGACAAAACGTGTCTCCCCCTGGTTGGACGGTTCAAACTTGGCGCATTTTTTTTTATTTTTTGGCATCTGATTTATTTATCCCATATTATTATTATTGGTTAGTATATTGACAAATAGAACAAAGTGGTGCAGTGGTAGTGGCGTGTATTCAATATCCAACAGGACCTGGGTTCGAATCCCAGGTCCCCATATTATTTGTTATATTTTTCTTCCAGGTGATCTAGGGCAAATCCAAGTGCGTGGTACATTATGCTCCCTCACTCAATCGCTTGCCAGATGGCCATAGGGCCAAATCTGGTGGTCCAGATGGGGCGTCCACCATGGAATTAAGTCAAAGTGCCACATGGAATCCAGGGAAGTCCAAGCCAGGCCAACTCAATTGGGCCATAGAATTGCTATCAAGACCTCCAAAAATCAGGCCCAAACACTCTCTTCTCTATATTTATTTTATTCTTGTTTTATTTAATTATTTTCATTATTTTCTAACCAATCAATTTTATTTGTTTCTCTTAATAAAATTAAAACCAAAAAAAAATATTTTCTTTAATAAATTAAATTTCAGTATTTAATTTTGTTAACAATATTAATTTAATTAATTTAGTTTTAATTAGGAATAACTTTTAATATATTTTGCAATAATTAAAATTAACTTAGACGATTAGGTTTTCTTAACATTGATTAAATTTATTTTTATTTCTTTAAATATCAAAAACCCATAAATATTTTTATTAATTAATTTATTTATTAACTTAATAATTAATCTAGTTTAATTTCTTTCATAAATTCAAAAATAACCAAAAAATCTTTTCTTTAATTAAAGGGTCAAAACCTTAAAAAACTTGCGCCCGATTTAATTTCCCGCACGCGACCCATTTTATATCATATTTGTATTTGTTCCCCGGAATGTAATAGCCTAATAGGACTTTAAATATTTTTATCGCTTTATTAATTTTCCGCATTTAAATTTCAACGGGTTGCTTTTGGCGATGTAAATACCCGACGCCTTGTAATAGTTAGTTTAATTTCCGCAATTTATTTCCCAGAACTTATAAATTGCTAGACGTTTGATAATAGGGATGCATGACAAGAATGGATGTTTAAACCTAAAATCAACATAGATAACCATTGACATGTACAAAGATAAAATTAACCGAAAACAACACTGTTGTACCCCAAAATTTTCCCTCCTATTTCATCAACATTTTTTTCATCACAAGACTCTTGGAACTCAAGATCAAGCTAGAGTTGGCTCTGCTCAAGACATCTCCTTGCACTGATGACCTAAATTAGGGTTTGAGTTTGCACAGGGATTTTTTGAACTACAATATCCAAAGTAACTTTCATACTTCATGTTGGACTCACAAGTTTGTCCATACCAAGTTTCAAGCCTTGAATCAAATTTTTGCCCAGTCAAATGGATAGTTGACCTAGAAATCAACTTTATTGGGGAAAAAAAGTCAACTGTGGCCAATTGACAGTCAAACCTCATGAATTTTGACCCACATCAACATTATGAACTCATAAGAACCATTTGATCAAGTTTGGATCAAAATTCCACAAGAAATTTGATCAGATCACCAAAAGGGCAAAATGGTCATTTTTAGGGTTTCGACTGTACAAAGGAAATTTTTGACTGTTTGACCTAGCCAATGGCAAATCAAGCTTAACCATGGACACAAGGACTCAATGACATTGTATTGACCCATTTAACAAGTTCAAAAGATCTCAAATGCATAGGATTAACAGATGAATTTTTCAGTCAACTGATCAAAATTTGACTGTACACTGAAAAGTCAAACTTTGACTTTTTGGTCAAAATCAAGTGCCAAGGGTCATTTTTCATCAAAACATGTCAAATTATGAAACTTGTTCATCAAGAAACCCAAAATTGCAAATTAGGGTTTAAAATGGAAAAAAATTCATAACTTAGAAATTTTCTAAGTTATGAAATTTTCTTAATTTTTCCTAACTTTGTCCCACATTTTCACCAAGATTAAAATGGATTCAAACAAAACTTACAACATGAAAGTTGTAGTCCATCACAAATTCTACAACTTTGATTCACAAAGTTTTCTCAAAGAAGCTTGGATCTCAAGTTATGATTTTTGGAACAAGGGTACTAAAAACTTTTAACTTAGAGAAATTTTGCCCTAATCTAGGCAGGGTTTTGACCCATCTTCTTGGCCATTTTTCACATAGTTACATTTGGAGTTTAAAATTACACTTCAAAGATGGATTATAGTACATGTTCCAAGCTTTCCAAATTGTCCAAGAACTCCTCAAACACCCTTGTGGTTAGAAAGAACCGAATGCTTGAAGTTGGCAAAAACTCACTTTTGTCCATGACCAATACATGTTCATACAAACTTGCATTTTCAAATCAGCATGTTTGGTGCTAGCTTGCAGGCCTCAAAAACAACTTGCACTTCATAATTTAATGCATAACCATTGAATGAAGGTGTTATTCTGGCCATTTGGACATTACATACAAGATTAACCCTTATTTGGAAAAAGGTAAAATGCCATTTTTGTAAAAGTGCACTTTATGTCAAACCAAAATCCTTGAGGTATGGGGCCATATATCTGAAGCAAGATTGAAGCTATCAATTCCAAGAACCAATAGCAAAATATGCAGCATGATAGGGAGGGCCTGTACCAAGCTATAACATCACTTCCACATGCTTGCTTGAAAAAGAAGAAAAGTTGCCAAACATAAGCCATCTCTCATATCTGTTAACAAAAGCTTAGAAAAACATTTTAGACAAGTTCCATACCTCCCAACAAGCCTGAAACACGACCATTTCATCACTCAAACCTCCTCATACTCAGAATCACTGTTTTTCTGCAAAACAGGGCAAGTTCTGCATGTTGGAA